>JAUZNK010084065.1:0-12974 GCA_035046665.1 Euphysa ruthae | reverse complement strand
TATATATATATAAAATTAACAACTAAATGCGATAAATAGGGATTTCTTAAAACAAAAAATGATTTATAAATTATATAATCCATTAAACCCATTGTTCTATTTAATTACCTGTTAATCGATTGAAAAACAAACAAAAATTATATAACAGTTGTTTTTCTGTAGGTAATAGTTCTTTAATTTAGGAGAAAACTATAATCATAAAGATTCATGATTTTCTTAAAAAATTATTTTATATTATATTTATAGAACAAAGAAAGCTGAAAATAATAAACTATTTCCAATTATTACTACAGAGTTTAAAACCATATTTGAAGCTATGATAAATAAGAATATAATTTACATAGGAGCTGAACAGTCCAAAATGAACATCTTTAAAAATTCTTTCTCTTTTAAAACTTTTTAGTATAATTGTGTAAACTAAAATCATTAAAATAAAACCACCATATTTTTTTGTTTCAAAATTAAGTAAAGTGACATTTTTTTTCATAGTTGTTATTTATTTGTTATGATGTGATTTATCAATTACAAAACAACAAGTTTAAAAGAGACCATACAAATATATTTTCTTGGTGGCAATTCTCTTTTACCACGAGTTGAATTCCTGGTGGTAATTCTCTCTTACCACCCATTTTATACAGGAAAAAATCAACCGTTGTTAATATAACTTTCTATCAGATAAATAAGAAAACAGAAAATAGTTGAATAAAATATTAAATAATTAACAGGTGTTTTTTTTTAGTTGTTATGTTAATGTTCGTTTATTTGTATATTTATTTATTACTGAACTCTTCCATGTGTAAGTAATATTTCTCCCTTTAAATAAGCTTTGTTTTTTCACCTTTAGTCTAAGAAGACCACAGAGAGTACTGGCAGACATTTATACTTTCATCTAAGGACCTTATTTTTAGGCCAAATTTGCCATTTTTATGTGAAATTTTTTTTATCTAATGAAATAAAATTGATTATAAAACACTATAATAAACTTTAAAAATTAATAAAACAAAAAATAAATTTTAACAGAAATTAAACAAAATTATTCAAGAAACGGAAGAAACAATTGATTTTAAAAAACGAGAGAGATTTTTCTGACAAGTATGGACTTGTAAAATTTCATGACTTTTAAATTTTATTTTTGTTTGTTATTAATTAAAAATAGATGACAAACATCGTTTTATTCCTAGCAACTATTAATATAGCAACTTCAGGAAAATTGAATGCTGAAGACCTTTCTAATTCAAAAGAGTTGATTTTCCTTGTGATTTGTTGCCAGACAGGATATCAAACAATAAATTCGATCAAATAATAATAATAATTTATGCATCCTATATTTTAGGTCTAAATATAATTATCTTATCTGTTGCTAAATTATCAGATAGTTTATCAGTTCAGTATTCAAGACAAAATTGATCTGATTTAAGCGTTACAAGTATTCTAAGTAGACGCTAAAAATTTCTCGACAATAATAATATGGTTGTAATACATGTAATAATATTTTATATAATAATATTTTTGAGCTAATAATAATACCAAAGCAAAATATGGCACTTGTGTTCTGTTTTCAACATAAAAAATTATATTTCAACTTTTACTTTTGGGCTGGTTTAGAACCAAAGAATAATACAAACATCACATTACAGAGAAAGAGTATACTGATATCTTGAAGCTTGCTTCAGTATAATGGTTTGAGCATAATAATGGTATAACTATATAAATAAATATAAAAATATATATATATATATATATATATATTGGTATAATTGTTTTGTTTATTAAATAAGGAAAAAACTGCTCATAAATTTTGGTTCAATTTTTGATTCCTTGAAAATATTAGAAGCTCCTGGATGTCCTTTTGCTAAAAAAATCAGGATTACGAAACTTAATTTGTGTGAAATTACACAAGTTCCAAAGACAATTAGTTCTCTAAAAGTTTTAGAAAGTACCAGAAAATTTTTTTGGTCTCAACATTTCCACCTTATTTTCATGAGATTTTTTAATACAAAACTCAAAATTTATAAATTTTTAGAAGTTCTAAATACCATTTTTAGATTCCTTGGGTTCCAAAACTTACGTGTACCAGAGCTAGTTCATCAATATAAATATATATCAGTATAAAAATCCACTTTTCTTAAAAAAATTAAGTAGAGCTTAGTGACCCACCAATTAAACTCAGCAACCATTAATCTTTAACTGCTTTTAAATTTAAGCCTAGTAAAAATATTTAAAATTAGTGGCACCCAGGCTGTTCCCACAAAAGTTTTAATTCATTAAATCCCAATCAACCGAATTCAACAAAAAAGATATTCAGCTTACAACAAAATCAAAATATACATAACTAAAAAAAAAAAAAAAAAAAAAAAAAAAAAACTTTTGTCGCAAACTCCAAACTTTTTGCAAACTAATAATTCTAATAATTTTTATAAATTAGTATTTAATAAATTTTGTTGTTAGAAACTTCCTAAATTCCTACTTGATGGGCAAAATCCCTCCCCCCACCCCCTAAGAAAATAGATGCAAGACTGTTTTCTCAGGCCTATTCAATCTTGTTTCAGAATTCATCCTAATGAATGAGCATAAAACCAGCCACGAAAAAAATATTTTTTAGATTTTTAGAGCTTGCAGAATGTTTCGGTGTTCTTTGAAATTTAAGTCTTAAAACTTTGCTTGAAAAACTGAAACCCTGAAAATGTTTCCAACAGCATTTAAAACCTAGGTAAAAGAAACCTAAGCTAAAATACAATTTAAGCCTGGCAGAATGTGGATTATATAAAAAAAAAAAAAAAAAAAAAAAAAAAAAACGTAGACCTTTCCTCAATAAACCTAACTGGTTTTCCTTTCACATAAAAATTGTGTACAATAAGGATATTAAATACCATATTTGATTTTTGATGTTCCAAAATATGACAATACTTTTAGCAACACTGAATCTCATTATAGTATAAATATAGTATAAATAAACAACTAACCATCGTATATATTTGACTGTGAAATGACGATAAAGAAATAATTAAAACTGGCTCTAAAGATATTTCAAAAAACTTAATAATAACCAGACAAACTATAGCATTTTATTTCCAATATGGCTTACAAAGGAAAATTTCTGTATAACAAACTTTCTATATCCTTCTCCTAAAGTAGAATATTAACCAATGATTGAAAAAAGCGAATTAAAGAAACACCAATCACATGCACAAATTATTAGATTTTTAAATTATAAATATCAAATTAAATAAACAAATAACTCAAACAGTCACTGAATTTCTTCTAAAAAGATTTAATCCACGACTTTGCAATCCTTTTTTCCCCAATTCTTTATAACAATCCTTCCATGAGGAATATAAAGGCATAACTGGAGGAGAACTTGCAGCGAGTTTTGTGTTATTTACTGCCATAATATTGCTGACCAAGTCAAATCGGTACACAATGTTAACAGAAAAATATTTCGATATTCTCTCTGTAAAACTGATTGTTTTAGCATGTTCAGTTATATCTTCAGTGTAAACTATGTTAACAAGTATATAACAGAATAACTTTGAAAACCACAGAGCAGACAATTTACTGATCAAATAAGGTATAAACCCACTAAAAAATCCAACTATTCCTTCTTCACTATATATTTCTTTAATTGAAGAAAATAAAGTATTATATAACGTTTCCCTTCCAATGAATTGAACCATCATTCGAATACTTATAACATGGAATGGATAGCTTAAAAATGAAGATCCAAAAACCAATATTGTCTCCTTATATATTTCCTTTAATAGCCGCAAGTCCTTTCGATCAATCTTACAACACTTCTCTGCAAAGTGAATTCCTAGCGACCTTCTTGTGTAAGAACTTAATAAATTTTGAATTAAATGTGGACCCAGGCCTCTATATAAACCAGTCCATCCATCAACTTTTTTGATGTATGCAGCATATTGAAAGAGGTTTGGAAGACGATAAACCTCTTTTCCAAAAATTGAAGTTATAGGTTTAGCAGGTAACGGCTCGTGGCCTACTTGAATTAAAATTCTTACGTATGTTACTGGGTGCATTATTAACGCAAATGCACAGTCATATAGTATCGGATATTTTTGTGATTTATCATCAGAACACAAAATTTCTTTTCTCACTTCCATTAAAAGCTTTGTACTTTAGACTTTGTATGTTGTAAATCTAGAACAGACCATTTAAGGTTTTTTTATTACGTACAAAAAAAAAAAAAAAAGAAAAAAACATGGCCTTATTCTATCAATAATCACCAACTTAATTTTCCATGGGTTGTCTGGGAGTATTTTGATGATAACTATACAATTGTACTTTAATATCTAAAGTTGTAAGTGACTAAAAAGACACATAATGATAGTCCCTAGGATGAATAAAATAAATGCTTCATGGTTCTTTAATTTACAAAATAATTAAAAAAAAAAAAAATAAATAAATAACTCATGGTTTTTGAAAGAATTTCAAAAATTAACTATAATTATAAACATTTTTTACTGCCAAAATCAGGCTAATAAGATTTTTTTTTTAAATTCATTTTTATCGAGTTCTTGCTAAACCTAAACTTAAAGCAAGAAATAAAAAAACCAATGAGAGGATGTAGAAAAGAAAATTTTAGCCTTTTTTACATATATTTTAGCCTCTTTATCATAGCAAGAATAAGAATTTTTAAGAAGATCTAGAGCGAGCTATATATTTCTTATCCTTTACATCTAACTTCATGCAGAAGGTTAATGATACTGAAATCACTCCATAAAATGTTTACTCCAAAGCATCTAGAGCATTTATTAAAAAATTCAATTGTTAAGCAGGTCGTTAAAATAAATTGGTTCAGTTGACTTATATTGTCACTGGCCGATCAGTTAAAACAACGGCTTCAGACACCTAAAGGTGCGAGTTTGATTTGAGACCACTGGTTTTCTTTTCGGTAAGTTCAAATAGGAGCTCTAAGTACACAAGAAGCAAATTAGTGAACCTTTTTGGAAATATAGCTTAGGCTATTTGTTGGATAACATGTAAATACAAATCTGGTGCCTCTGCCACACAGAAAAATTAACGAAAAGTGAAGCAATTTAATACTATAATTTAACTCATATTTAATTATAATTAATGCGAAAAATATTTTTCACAATAACAAATACGATAACAATAAACTTTGAGCACAAGACACGATATACCATTTTTTAAATGTCATCAGATGTCATCAGATGTTTTTGTTTTAAAATAATGGTAAAAACTATGGGAATGTCTATATAAAAAATGTGTTAAAATTAATTTGGTTGAAATAGTAACTTCACTGAGCGTCAAAGCGTTATAAAAATTATTAGATTTGAAAATCATAAAGTGCTAGAAAACAAAGTTTGAACAAACCAAAAAATTTAATCAGTATTTGGTGTTACGAAATAATACAAATTTACCTGCTTTTGTGGATAAAAGAAAATTCATGCACTTATCAGGGCTGTCCCAAAATAAATGTTGGTATAAGCAAAATTGAATTCATTTAAGTACCAGTCCTTCTGCAAAAAGAAGGGGTAAAAATATAGTATATATAAATATAATATAAATATGTAAAAAAATATATGATAAAAAAGTCTGTCCAGAAAAAAAGAGATGCTTCAACAGACAAAAATGTTATATAGAAAATTGAACTCATATGATTACTAGGACTGTCCAAATACAGTAAGAAGAGATGCTACAGACCGGGATAAAAATCTTTCAAAAAAGTTATCTAGAATAAGTTTTGAAATATCAGCAAAAAGTCAAAATCCATTTTTAAAGATTTTCTATTTTTTTATAAAACTTATAAAATTTGAAATCACGATTTTACTAAAGAAGTTGCATTCTTTTGGTTTAAAGAAATTATTTTTTCAAATAACACTATTTGTCATGCAGCTGTTATTAGTAATGGCACGACATTCTTTTTTTGGAAATGTTTGATATTGAAAGATGATATAACAGCAAGGACACAAGAAACACAAAGATGGAATTTAATTCGAACAATTGAACACAAAGGACAGAAAATTTCTTTCTTTTAAAGATTATTTATAAATATTTATATTATATATACATTTATACATATATTCATTTTATTTTTTATAATTTTTTAGATCAGCCAAAAACTTTGGAAAACACCATTTTTTTCTTTTTTAAGATAATTTTTTGGATAAAGAAATTCATATATGTACGATTTATCCAAAATTTGCCATAGGACCCCAAATTCTTTGCACATTAACATTCATGACATTACTTTTTGTATAAATATCCCAAAGTCATCAATCAGTTTCACCAAACAGTAAATGAGTATTATGCCATATGTTTTGTAAACAAACAGATATATTATAGAATAAATTTAAGAAAAACAATAAAAATTCAATCAGCATAGGCCATGAGGCTGTAGGAATACCAAGTTAATTAAATCTAAATTATTTCAGCAACTAATGATCCAAAGTGGTAAATTCTTGAGCAAAAAATAAAGTCAAGAAAATTATGTTTAGTGAAATACCAACCTTAAGTTATTTACTACTTTACTGCAAGTTATTAAATGAATCCAGTTAAAAATTTTAAACAAACCACTATATAATTTAAACATAGATTATTCATTTACATGATTATTACGTAAATTATGAAACCACAAGAAAACATAAGGTGGCACACTTCTCTGTAAACATGAGAACTAGATTGATCTTATCAAAATATAATCTGTCATTAATTAAAACAAAGTTTGTGTCTAAAATGAAAAAGCGTCAAGTCGAAGATTTACTGCATACATCCTTTATTGCGTTATTGCTGAATTTCTACTTGGAATTTCACTGAAGGTATATCTGAAACATCAGCAGTTATAAACGATCTGACTCCTAAACCAGACAGAGCACCCCGTAACAAGCCACAAGGGAAAGCAACATATTTCTGAGAATCATTTAAATATTGTTTTACACAGGGAACTTTTGTCAAAAGTTTAAAATTATTATCGTTCAAGACATAAACACCTTGATGATTTGTTCGTAAATTGTCAATCTGTTTACAGAACAACAACATCCAAAACTCTTTACAAATATATTTCATTAAATCAAGCTCATCTTTAAATCGCGATACATCTTTTGAGAATTTCTCAATTAAACTCTGACCTACACGATAACCCATTTTCTCAAGTTTCATATTGGCTTCATTCTTGCTGACATTTTTCATGCTGTGTAAAAATGCAACCATTTCCATTTGAAGTAAATCAAAGAGAGTTTCAGCATCCACCATAATTAATGCTTATTCTACCTGAAAAAAAAAATTAAAATAAACTTTTGTGAACAAATATTTATAACTGATTTTGTATGAAAAATTTTTTTTTGACAGAATAATCTTTAATAAACTTTTGCGAATTAAGATTTACTGTACCACCAGAGCTAAATGATTTACTGTACTGCCAGTATTTAAAGATTTACTGTACCACCAAAACTTAAAGATTTACAGTACCACCAGAGCTAAAAGATACACTGTTCCACTAGAACTTAAAAAGATTTACTGTACCACTAGAACTAAAAGATTTACTGTACCACCAGAACTTAAAGATTTACAGTACCACCAGAGCTAAAAGATACACTGTACCACCAGAACTTAAAAAGATTTACTGTACCACCAGAGCTTAAAGATTTACTGTACCAGCAGAACTTAAAGATTTACTGTACCACCAGGAATTAAAGATTCAATGTACCAGCAGAACTTGAAGATTTATTGGACCACCAGGAATTAAAGATGTACCCTAAAACTCTATTTACTGTAAACCCAGAAAATTTTGGTTGGTGGTCAAATCAGTTAAAAAACTTCCACTCATTTAACTTCGTCTAACTATCTAAAAGAGAAAAATGAAAATTGAGCAAAAAATTCAACATGATTTTTAAAAATGATTATGACCATATTTAGACATAATCGGACATAATCGGAAATCAAAAAGATATATATACATACAAATATATGTCGACTTACAGGGATTTTTTGGAGACTACTGTCATGATCAAATTTTTTAAATGATGGCTAAATGTGATTTTCTAACAATATCAAAATGTACAGAAAGTGAGAAAAGGGTGAGAAAGTTCAAAACTGTTTGTGTTTACTGGTATGCATTCATTGACATGTTGGAAATTTATTAAAAACCAATTACTAAAGAGAATTTCTTTATGCAGTATATTGTTTAGGGAAAGAGAATTTAATCATTCACCACATGGTTTAGGGAAAGCGAATTTCATTATGCACCTAATGGTTTAGGGAAAGAGAATTTCATTACGTACCAATGGTTTCTTGAAGAAAAATTCCACTAAGTACCGTATGGCTTAGGGAAAGAGAATTTTGTTATGTACTATACGATTTAGGGAAGGAAAATTATATTACTTATCTTATGATTTAAAAAATTTCATCTTTAATCCCTAATATTACACAAAAATTGAAAAAAAAATGAACTAACAAAAATGATAAATTTGAAAAGATATCTTATATTGTCACTGACTGTCACTTTTCATAAAAAAAAAATACATTTTTCACTGTCCACTCACTGTCACTTCTCAATACCATATATTAGACTGTCCCTTAATATCACTTCTCATAAAAAAATATGAAAAATATCATATTGCACGAATTTTAGACACCGTTAAAGAGAGGGATAAGAGCCCGTTGCCAGGAAACAAAATATTCACTTTTTTTTTTTTTAAAGAAAATTGTAAAAACTATATACAAGCATAAAAGTAACAAAAATATATAATTACAATGTGCAACAAAAAAACTATCAATTCATACAAATAAACATTTATCTAAATACAATTTTCAAAAATATTACAAATTGTAGATATAAGACGATATGAGGAGAAATATCTACTTTAAAGTAGATATAATTTAAACCTAACAATAAACCAGTGGTGCCAATATCATGAAATTCAAAATCTAGTGCATTAAATTCCATGAGAGTACGAACATTATTTAGAGATTACAAGGATGATTGAAAAGAAAACCATGAATCAAAAACTCAATTTCTATCACAAATAGTTTGTAGTTATATTTATGTGTGTACGTATGTATTATGTATGTATGTATATATGTATGAATGTATGTGTGCGTATGTTATTAAATTATTAATACTTGTATCTTATTATTATTCCTATTATTTTCTCCTTTAATATATCAGGTATCTTCGGCAGACACCACTAATTTTCATTTTCATTTCCTTTTATAAATCTTTTTTCTTCTTTTACTATACATCATTTTTTTTTAAGAATTTTTTGTTGTACTACTTAGATGCCCAAATATTTCTATAATTTTTTTATTATTTGTGTGTTACCTCGCTATACAATTATAGGTTATTATATAAATTTTGATTTTTTATAGACTTTTAAATTGTATACAATTATTAAAGCGGAAAAAAATGATTGATTGATTGAATGAATTGATTGAGAAAAACTAGACTAGGAGCCAAAAGACAAAATTAGAATAAAACCAAGAAAATTATTAATATATCAATAATAATAATATCTATAATCAATAATAATAAATCAATAATAGCAATATAAAATTGTTGGTTATAATTTAAAGGATACAAGAGTCTACTAAGGGCTAAAGAAAAACTGTACGCCACAATCATCACGTCTCTCATGAACCAATAAAGATCAAATATATAAATAAAAACTTAACATTCTAAATTAGTTATGTTTTCATTAATTAATCATTATTTTAACGTGGTAATTTTAGCTACTTGTTAATCTGATAGATTCTGAGAAACTTTTTTCTGTATTCATAAATTAAAAACAACCTGGAACATTTGAAATATATCCGTTAGCCAAATTTACTGAATCGTTTCTCTAATTAAAAAGGTGTAAATTAAAGTTGCGATCAAAAAATCGTTCAAGTAGTTCAATCTATCAAAAATTTAATAATCCATTTTGAGACAAATTGAAAATTTTCCATTTTTGGATTGTTCGGTTTGTTATGTTTGTACTACTGTTTTAAAAATGAACTGAAATAATTTCCTCATGCATACTTACTTATCTAAAAAAGCTATTTTTTAAGAGAAGTGAAAAAAATTTGATTTTGGGCATTCCTACTGCCTCAAATAATTTACAAAATTATCAGAAAAAAAAAAATTTTTTAAACCAAATTGATGGAGTTATATAATGATATTTATATTGATGGAAATTATAATAAATTTGAACAAAAATTTAAATTTAAATTTGAATCAGCAAAAATTAATGCTGAAAATATTGCTTTTAGACCCAAATTAACAGTTAAAATAAATAATTAGTATACGCCAGTATATACAATTAAAAAATCCATCGCATGGGAAGCAGAAACATTGAAATTGCTGCATAAAGGACAGGAGAGTGAGATATTGATACAAATATATGTATAAAAAAATGGCATGGCAGAAGTATATTAGACTATTACAATAACGATATAATTTAACTAATTTACATATTTTTATTACAATAAATAAAATATCCGTATTTAAATTGCAATAATTTTATTTGTTAAATATTTTCTATGAAATAGTAATAAATGTGATTGTTCCACACCTGCACCAGCGAGGTGACCTCTTTGACATGACATGTTTTGCATACCATGAAATACAAAATAACACGGTACATCAAGAGCCATCAATCTGAAACAAAATAAAATATTAATAAAGGGGGAAAAAAAAAAAAAACGCCTATTCATCCATTTAACTTATAAATAAAACTTCGAGCCAAACCTCACTCTTTTTAATTATTTTTCAAAAAAAAAATAAAAGACAAACAAACTGACGGACAAACAATTGAGAACATCAGTGCATCTGTACATTAGAGTAGTCTATTAAGAGTAGTCAACTAAATTTTTTTCCTTTTTAGTAATTTTTAGTAATGAAAATAAAAAAAAAAAAAAAAAAAAGTATTGAGTAAGAACAAGAAGTAAGAATAAGATATACCTACAACCCTTGGTAAGCTTGCACACGACTATTTGTAGATGATGCTTGGAGCTAAAATAAAAGTTAAAACAAATACGCAAATTAAAAATCTAAAGACAAATGTGTTTATGTCTAAAAGCATCGTAACTGAGGGGTTAAGACATATAACCTACGATGCTCCAAATATGGCCTCTCTCAATTCCCCAATGCATTTACACAGAACTTTAAATTAATGAAGATTGTATACCTAACGCTGATTATGTTGATTGGACTAGAAAAAGAAATAGAGAGCGTTACATATAAAACAATGTTTACTTTTCCCCTTAGAAAAACATGTCATGATTAAGAAAATAAATAAGGAAATATGTAAGAAGAATAATAATCAAACCAAAAACCAAGATTCATCATTAAATAATAAAAATCAGAGCAAATCTTGAAACATCTTAATGAAAAAGGCTATTTTTACTTCACGTATAATTTAAATATTTATAAGTTATGTAAAATACATATAACAGACATTTATAATAGTAAAATAACAAATTTATATTTGTTTTAAATTCTAAGAAACTAGGCACAAGTGCCTGTTTAATCTAGACTACCCTTCGAACATGTCGAATAAATAAATAAATACGTGTCGAGTAAAGCATCTGTTAAAGGCTAAAATTAACTCTTTTATGCATATGTCATATGTCTTGGCCCCCTAAGTCACCAACTATGTGACCCTAAAGTCACCAAGTATTTGGCCCCCTAAGTCACCGAGTATGTGACCCCTAAGTCACCAAGTATTTGACCCCCTAAGTCACCAAGTATGTGACACCTAAGTCACCAAGTATTTGGTCAAAAACGTCCAAAAAAAAAAAATGCTGACTTCTAAACATTTCAACATTGGCCAATAGCAATTCCAATGTAAAATATAATAATACCTTTTGCATTGTGGAATACTTAGTTTCTCCTTTATGAACAGATTCAAGATGGATTAGGTCCAACATATCATGGCTGCCAGTTACTTTCAATCCCTATGAAAATATTTAAGTAAATTATTACAATTTGAATAAAGTTTTGAATCTGATTGTTCTTATGCTAGTAAAAAACATATTGCTCTTATGCTAGTAAAAATCAGATTGTGCTTACAGTTTTTATTCTTTCAATAAAGTTATATCACAAGATATGAAAATGAATTTTATGTGCTCAATTCAACAGAGACTATTAAAAATTAAGAATAGAAGCAAAAAAAACCTAAGTGTGAAAAAAGTTCTAAATATTAAATGCTCTTTAATACTACATTGCTATAGTGGACTGCAAAAAATCTAGAGGGTTATTCTGATAATAAAAGAAACAAAAAGCCTTTCATCTTATAGAAATTTGCAAATAAAATCGAAAGCAGAGATATAATAAACTGGGTGCACTAAACTTCATAAACCTTGGAGAATATAGCTAGTGACTGTACCCGATTCTATACCAGAAATTGATATTGAAAAAATTCTAAATTTTTATTTTCAGATCTAATGTGATGAATGAAAGAACAATGAAACATTCACGAAACAAAAAACAACTGGATATGAGGTAACAAATGGACATGAGGTAACAAATGGACATGAGGTAACGAATGGACATAAGGTAACAAATGGACATGAGGTAACAAATGGACATGAGGTAACAACTGGACATGAGGTAACAACTGGACATGAGGTAACAAATGGACATGAGGTAACAAATGGACACGAGGTAACAACTGGACATGAGGTAACAAATGGACATGAGGTAACAAATGGACATGAGGTAACAAATGGACATGAGGTAAAAAATGAACATGAGGTAACAACTGAACATGAGGTAACAAATGGACATGAGGTAAAAAATGAACATGAGGTAACAAATTTAAAATGAGCGAACATTGACTCAGGAATGAAATTAATTTTAAAAATAAAAACAAAAATTTCTGAATATAGAGAATATTTAAATGATGTAGAGAATATTTAGGCAATGTAGAGAATATTTAGGCGATGTAGAGAATATTTAGGCGATGTAGAGAATATTTAGGCGATGTAGAGAATATTTAGGCGATGTAGAGAATATTTAG
>JAUZNK010084054.1:0-12974 GCA_035046665.1 Euphysa ruthae | reverse complement strand
TGTAGAAAAGATTAAATTTAAAAACAACTTATCTTTTTAATATATATAGAAATATAAATATATATAAAATAAAGTGATATTCTAGATAATTTGATTCCAGAATGTTCGTAACTAATGATCTAATTATTAAAAAAAATCAAATTGTCCATTTCTTTAATTATAGTCTCCGGAAAGTTCAACATTATGTAACCATTAACCAATCAATTGTGCATATACATTCACAAATGTTCCTAACAAGTGAGCCAACAACTAGAAAGTTCTTTTATTGTTCTAGATGTTTCACAACACTCCCACCATTGACAGTATTGTATTTTCTAATTGTCATCTAGAATTTGTCCAAGTAATTCGTCTCTAGCTTCAAACGCTGTTCTAAACGTTCGTCTAATCGGTCTTGTGACAATATCATCATTTGCCATGTTATTCGCTTCTTTGTCTGTATTATTGTCATTCACCTCTTCGTTTGTTGGCGATGTCGGTATTAAATCATATATATATATATAAAAGTCATATTCTAGATAATTTGGTTCCAGAATGTTCGTAACTAATGATGCAATTACCGACCAATCAAAATTTCCATATTTATAATTATAGTCTCTGGAAAGTTTAGCATTATGTAACCATTAACCGATCAAATTGTTCATATATATTCATGAATGTTCCTAACAAATGTAGCAACAACTAGAAAGTTCTTTCACTGTTCGAGATCGTTCACGACAACTATTGATATAAATGAAATTTAACCCAGTATATCTTTTTAATCAAGGGCTTTTCTAAAAGATATTTTACAAGCGTCTCTTAAATTTATGTGTAATTTTTGGTTACGTTTAAAAGTGCTATCAGTGAAGCCTAAGAGTAAGCAGTTGAGCTATTTCCTTGAAAAAACCAACATAAAAACTATTTATATGTCAACAGCACCCTCCTTTTCATCATCCTCAGTATCGGCATCACTGTAATCATCATTTCCTTGGTTCTCACAATCTTCGCAAAGACACATTTCTGAGCAGTAGAGCTGTTCTTTCTACATTTGCATCTTAGATTGGTGCATTTGGTTTTGCATCGACACATGGACAAATCTTTTACTGATTCTGCTGGAGCAGGTGGGAGAGTATTCTTTACTGGATCATAGGCATCATTTTCGGCATTCCATTCCTAACCATATTCATTAGGGTTTGGTAAGTGTGGTGAAGGTAAATGGGATGATTTCCATTGAAGTGTGGTATAATGCGCTCGAAGAACCTTTTGTCGGAATGCTAAACTTGTTGGTGGTAGCTTATGAGATTCTAACTGTTGTTTGGAAAACATATGTCACCGTAAACCAGCCAAATCGGAAATCGTCAATGATAAGTTCTTGTTGTATAAGTGCATAAAAAAAAGTTCCAGCAATTTTAGGTCTTGGTCCATAGGTTTAAATACGCTATCACCCAACTTTGACAGCGCCTCTATGATATTTGGTGACGATGCTAAATACGTTTTTCAGCATGGCAGTTTCGAAATTCCAAAGAATTTTCCTGTTGGGTGACATCCCGTTATAGCATGAAAACCAAGGATTGCTTTACACGAGTGTGGACCTAACTTCTCATGTATAAATCAGAGAGCAATATCGTGATGGATAGTTCGGAATATGACGCTACTACTAATTTCATTGAAAAAGAATCAAAAGGACATCAGTATCAGAACATTATACAACTAAATCAGCAAAAGGGTTTTTCTTGCTGGCATCTGTTGTATTGTACATCAGTACAATTCCCATATCTGTTTCTTCGTGATCGTATGTTTTCAAATCATTGTCGAGATCTAATATGTTAGTTATACAAGAACGTCCATATACAATGCCCTCTAAGGTTCTTGCTAAGGTACACAGTCAGTTCGTTTTGGTTTTAATCGATGAAAGAAATTGTTTTGTTGAGTCCGAGATTTTATAATGAATCGCAATTCCCTTATTTGTTTTAATCTTCAACCCCGGACAGAAATTAGTGCCAGAATGAAAAAAAAAGTCATCTTTTTACAAACCCTGGTCCCCAAAATCAATGTTGTAATCTGAGGACTGTTTTCTCGTACCGTCTTGAACTTGTAACTCCAACATTGATTGAAGGGGAAGGGGAATGGTGTGGTAACAGCTGTAAATAACATTTGGCATTAATATTTTATCCATGTTTAACCATGTTAACAAAGTCTTTGGCATACTCTGAACAATCTCTTAACTTTGATTTCTTTATTGTATTGACGAGAGCCATGCCATCGAAAATAAATACTTTTCTTATCCCCGAATGTTGTTGTCATGATGTTTCGGCATTGTAAAAAATAGAGTAATTTTCAAAGCTCTGTTGAAATGAGTGATTTATCCGTTGTCTAATGTAATGTACCATCAGGTGTAAATAGAGAACTTGGTACAACTGAGAATTTGTACATGGCAAGGCATTTTGGTAAATCATGTCAGAACGTGTTCTTGAGGCGACAAGAAGTTTTGCAATTAGCTTCCTTTCTTCTCTAACATGGACAATTTGTTTATTAACTGTAACTGCTACACTTTTGATGATACTTGCGAAAGTATTTAATTTGTTTTTTAATTGTATCCAAAATTGACCCCACTCCTTCAAGTCTTTCAATTACGAATTGTTTTTATTTTTCTTCAACTACTTTTTTTACTGTTAAAAAATGTTCTGCCACCGTTTTCGATAATACTTTCCTTGTAAGGATATGAAATATATTTTCATTTTGATCGAAACTCGCTCTGTGAATGTTGAAAACATCGGAAATTTTAGTTTTGTTGTTTCTTATCCTTTTGTTCTTAGAGCCTGATAATTGGTAATGTTCATTTTTTTTACGCCATTGATCATCATCAATGCCGAAAGTTTCGCAGAAATGTTCAACTGTATTCCCTAACTCTGAACCAGTTAAAAAGTATTCATTGAGTATTTTATCGCAGTTGGCTATTCCTTTTATTCGACCCAAAACTTTAAGAGCTCTGTTCTCTTGTTCAATACCATGGTCAGCGCCAATCGCAGAGAAAGGTATATGAGATTTATTACCAGGGAAGTTGCCTTCCTCTAAAAATTTCCAGGTTTTAGGATCCTTATTTCGCAACTCAAACATTTGGGAGAGATATACGGGTGTCATTCTTGCATAGTTCAGCATATCGAAAGCAAAGAAGTATGGACACAAGCAATGGAGGCTGTTTAAATGAAGATTCCACGATGACTCGTGAGGCTCGAATGAATAGCAGAAGTGATTCAAATAATACCATATAATTTTGGTAAAACTTTGGTTGCTGTGTCAGGTCCTTGTCAGAGTTTTTTTATAAATAAAGGAGACCAATAGAGTCAGTAACTCCAAGAGCGTCTATGTGTTTCTGTTGAATTGAACCTTTTTCTTGTGTGCGATATTTTGATAGATTGGTTATAGCGTATACGACTCCTTCTTTTATGTCTTTCTCGATAATTGGATGCATGTTAATCAGTTTCTCCATGTATAGTTTGTACAGTGCTATGTAGAGTGTGAAATGTGCGTCAAGTGCTCGATAAAGCCTTGTGCAATTGCCGTCGACCCATAAACATCTAAAAAATTATGACAAAAATGAAAAGTAAATATAAAATAGATAAAAGACATCAAAACATAAACGATAGACTGACTGACTAACAACTCATTAGCAACTGATTTATCAAAATCATGGCTGAGTGACTAACAACTCGTTAAACTGAATGGTCAAATAGCAGTGCAATGACTAACTAACAACATGGACAAAGTCATGGGGAATGACAATGGCAAAATTCATCAAAACAATTTGCGAACAAGACATTCACATTGGATATTAGTGAACTTATCCAAAATGTTAGAAGCCTTAAAAATGACGATTGGTAAATTTAGTCCTCCTACTTCGCCTCAAATCTGACCAAGATTTGACCAAGTCTGCTTCCATTGATCATTTTGCCAAGTACTTTCAGGACACAAAACACAATATGAGGCTCCCCCATTCGAAAAACAAATCCAGCTTAATGTCAGGCTTTACTTGTAGTCTAATAGCCTTGATGTACAATTGTAAATCGAACGAGATGATCGTTATTCTGGTCGGAAAAATGCATTGACAAGGCTTCTTTTATTGCTGTGTAGTTTTCCCAATCTTTCGGACTGCCGTTGATTACTGGCAATAGAGCCACTGAAGTTATAAGAACTGCATTTCCAATCAATGAGTTATAAGCTACCCAAATAGGAACTTTCTTTCTCAACACAGGGGAAGTAGTTTTAAATAAAACCCAGGCTGTATCATGCTTTGCTTTCTCGATTGTAGAATTATTTATAATACATTGAAGGTAGTTTTGATACTTCTCATTTGATTTTACTGGTTCGTAGCATATGTAATTTTCATTACTAAACGTCATGTCGAGGGATTCGGAGCCACGTATTGTAGCAAGCAATGGTCCCTAAATATAAGCATATCGGCATATAGGGGTCATCATTTTTGTTACCTTTGCCTAATTTTTCAACCTAGGATAACTTGGCATACGATTCAGAATTACTCCTCTTTGCTGATTATATTGAAGAGAGCCCAATCGCTATTAATGTCTTTTAAAATGCACTTTTGGCAATAACTCCGCATACAATGCGCTAACATATAATCCACATACAATTCCATTTACCACCTTTTGATGTACTTTAAGGCATTATTTCAATTTTAATCTTGGTATTCAGCATCCACATACACCTCTATTCATTTTACACAAGGCTCTATTTTTTCTCTATCGGTCATCCATCCATTACATTCTGGTCTGTAAAATGTACAATTTTTCAAAAAAAAAAATTGACAGTATTTTTTTCGTATTTCCTACATCCTAGGCTTTCCAAAAATATATAACACTTGCTTCTAATGCAAAAATCGTACGGAGCAATTCGTTCTGCACTGTAACTTTGAAAAATCAAGATTTGCAAAATTTATACATTATTCCTAACTTAGAAAATCAGATGACTACGATAAATGAATGCTTACAACGACAAACTGCTTTATGGCTTAAATTTTTGTCCATGAAGCTTCTAGAAGAGATTTTAACAAATCTTATGTGAATCAAAATATTTATGAATTCTTTAGATCCTGAACAATGGACTTTTTTTTCAGTGACAAAGTGTTTATTTTGTACAGAAACTTTAGAAACTAACAACAGAAATCCGGTACATCAAGTTTCTATCTTCTTTTTCAACAAACCTTTAAACGAACATGGTTAAAGTTTATAGCTGGAGAAAAGAGGTAAAGTATCAACGAGAGAATTGCATTGATTTAGTTTTGACAGAGACAGAGTATCATTGGATAATACAAAACACTTTTTTAAAGTAGACCCACGTATTAGTGAAAAAGTTTAAGTGTACAAGGTTAGTGAACTAAATGAAAAATTGAAAAGTGAATCAGTTGATCGATAGACGTATACAGATAAATGGTTGAAACAAATGGAAGAACGCTGTCATGAAAATTTATTTTTTCTTTAAACACATGCTTTAAAGAGACACAGCATCAAGAAATACAATAACTGAGAAGTCCAAGTGCACTGAAGTTTAACATTACAAACGATGTGAGATATTTGACATGATGCAAGTAAAAAAGGTGCATATAAAAGTAATTTTCTGCCAATTTATTGACGATAGCGTCCACTAGAGCACGTGATGGCAAGGCGAAGTTCTTTGGAATGGGAACAATTGCTCGTTCCATCAATTGTGGTGAGGCATGAAAAAGAAAAATAAAAAGATTCACTAAGATTAAGAGAAGATCTTGTAAAAAACAGGAGAGTTGAAATCTATTGGAATAAGTAACCAAGTGTTCAAGCCTTATCAATAGTTTTTTCACCAATACAAAATCTCAATTTACCATTAATAACAACAACTAAATTAAATATGAATTAAACATGCTATGGTACGTGTATGTTCTGCAGACATTTAACATTCTTCATTACAGAAAAATCATTCAAATTTAATATGACCCACCCTTGATGACTGCATTTAAGGTGAAATCACCGTCTAATTTTCGGGCAACGTTTTATAGCAGAATTTAGGTGTATGTCTGTCCTCGTCATAAAGCTTGTTGTGAAACCCTAAACTTATTTCAGTAAAAGAAATAGTGGTCGTAATGTTGTTGGGTATTAGTCAATTGGATTGGGGCCATATGGATATCAAATGGGGAACATAAAGTGTTATGCATATTCGGAAAGCTTATTATTTTCACTTTCAGAAAATGTTGGAGGGTGTGAGAGTGTGTCTTTGTTAAGAATTGTTGCGCTCCTTCGTATGGCATCTGTTTTAGGCCAAGTGATATTCTGGAAAACACTGTTTTACTAATCTTTCAAATTTTTCTACATTTAAGCATATAATTCTTTTAATAGTTTCTTAGTCCCAATATACTATGTTATATAATGTATTATGTTATTTTGATAGATGTTTAAGGACACAAGTATTTTGATATTTCAATAAACTAAACTCAGTTATTTTTTGTGTGGCTTTCCTTCATAGAGACTCCATTTTTGTTAATTTGTTGTACATTTTTGACTAACTTTAGTAATACTTCAAATTCTTGTGATTTGTCAACTCTCACCAAGTAAAAGCAAATGTTTCCTTTGGCTTCCTTCTATAGGAACATGCCTGATGCATGTTTCTCATGTTATTTGCTTTTACCAAAGAGATTATTCTGCAAGTTTGTTTTGCAACATTTTTCAAAATTCAATCAACTTCACCTTAGAGTAGCTTATTTTAAACCAAAACAATAGCTATCATATGTGTGTTTTATTCTTTCCTTGCTATTCGTAATATTAACATGTTATAAAAATGGATGAAGATGACAGATATGAATATGAATTGTTTCCTCATCAGGTAATCTCGTCCCTTACCTGACTTCTGATAAGAGCAATGGACGATCCCACATATGTTTTTTATATGGTGTTTTGGCTGATGAAAATATGAATTCTGCACAGGTAAAAAGAAAAAACGGCTTTCAACACATTTGTGGAAACCAGATTAAGCAAAGACAAGACGATGTGGTTTTTCGTTTCAATAAAAAAATTGAAGCTATTAAATTTTTCAAGCATGAACAAAATCAAGAAATACAAAGTCAACTCAAAAATTATCCCGGTACAGGCTAGCAAGGAACTTTTTGAAAAATCTCTGGTTACTCAAATTCGATCTTTATACATCTTTTTTTAAATTTCAAGATGACAGTGCTGAATGATATAAATCATATTTTGTTCTAATTTTTCTTCAGTGGTTAAAGACTTTTTTTTTTGAAGTGTCCATGTATGAAATATTGACCATTATTCTAATGACGTCGGCTTTTTTTTAGCTCAATTTCAAATGTTTTCACATATCTTGTGTAACAGTCTCTCCTTGAACAGATAAGATTAGAGGAGACACTCATGGTATTTGATTTAGTCGTTCATGAATTATTCGCTAAAATTTATAAAAATTTGGAAAAAAGGATTAATCACGATAAAGTTTAAAATATTCTGTTTATCAAATATTTTTAATATAAATCCCATTAATTGGCCTTCATTGGTTTCAGAATGTCGAGATCAAATCTGGCTAAGCCAATCCAATTAATTGTATAATTGACTTTTAGTTTCAGGTGTAACTGTTCCTTGTGCAAAAGAACAAAATTGTTGCATAACGAGTGTCTTACTTATCGAGCTGTAACTTTTCCCCAAAAGGAAATTTACTGCATTTTCAGTGTTATTCAACTCAAAATTCCAGTTCATTTGATATCAAAATTATTTATATACATTATCTTATTATATATACAGCTTTGAAGAAATTACTTCTAGGTTAACCCTATTTTGGTTTCATATTGACTAGCCTATTAGTTAAATCCCTTAAACTGCAATTACGGGTTATTTCGTATACTTAACAAAGTATAATCAACTCGATATGAGACCGACTGCATTAAATTCCATATTGAATTCTAAATTAACAAACGCCGGGGTATCGCTCGCTTTCAATGTGTTTACGTTTTAGCTCAGGTGATTGGGTTTTTTGTGTAAACTAACGATTTAGAGTTAAACAGGTAGCTGAAGCGATAAAAAATTGTTAGGGTTTATGAATTTTTTTATTAATTGATTTTACTTACAATTGGTATATATATGACGCAAGTACATGTATTGAATAATTTAAAAAACACGATTTATAGACCATAGAAAACCATCTGGTCACATTTTCAGTAAGAAATAAACTAAAATGTAGAAGCAAGTACGTTATAATTGCTACGTTTATGCTATTATTAAAATGTGTTGTGTGTGCGTGTGTGTTGTGTGTGTGTGTTGTGTTGTGTGTGTTGTGTGGGTGTTGTGTGTGTGTGGGTGTTGTGTGTGTTGTGTGTTGTGTGTGTGTGTGTAACCAATAATAGAATTTATTTTTATGTTGTATTATCCCATAGATATTATCTAATGTATGTAAGCCAAGATTTAGGGTTATCTTGTAAATTTTTTATATCGTTGTATACCTAACGAAGTAATTTGAGATAATGAAAATTTGCACTTGAAATTGGTGATTTCGCTTTTGAAATGACACAACGCATATCTAACATGGTTGCAAAACTTATCTTTGTCTGTGTGCATGTGCATACATATATAATTTAATTTTTTGTGAAATTGAAATCCGTACTTCTATTTTTTTAGCTATTATAAATTAAACTTTAAAATTACATTGCAGTATGATCATTTTTTAGATCAATGTGACTGAAGCTAAAGAGTTTGACCCTGGTGCTCATTGGGATTATTCTAGTGACGAGGGCGAAAAGGATGAATCGGGTGAAAGTGTTTACGAAACTGAAGATGAAGATGACGAAGAAGAGGAAAGTGGAGATGATGAATAAATGGAAACGCATCTTTTTTGTGGCGTTGCAATTCGTATGAGTTGCAATAATATTAATTGTAAAATTTATTTATTTTTAATGATCTTTCAGAATCGATTTTTTTTTTTTTTTTTTGAAATCGCTTATTCCGCCTAATACTGATTAAAAATTAACTTCCATGTGATTGTATGCAGACGTCGTAGCACACTGGAAAATTTGAGATCTGTTGCTTCGAATAACTAATACGTGAATCATTTTAGAGGTTGGTTTTCGCAAAGTCATTATGAAATTTGAAGATTTGAAATTTCTACTGCCCAGATATGATTACTTTGTCACCGATAAAAAAAAATCTGATTTTGCATGAATTCGAGAACCATCAAATGTATTTTTTGACCTTTCAAATGTGAACAGAATCTTGTTATGACGACAACCTTAAGAAATAAAACTCAATATAAACAATTGTCGGAAAACTAGCTATACATGTAAAGCCAAACACTTCTGTAAATACTTTTTTATGAGAGACATCAATCCATAATGGCAGCATGACCTAAATTTCCCATACAAGTGAAAAATCAACTTTATTGAAGGCTTCATATAGCTGTATTTGCGCTTGTTTAAAAGATAGTTTAATGATGATTCGTTTTTAGATTAGATCCAGGGTCTGGAAACGAACTCGTTTTATTGTAAACACATTCGAATTGATAAATCGAATGTTTTACTTTGTTGTTTTTCACCAGTTTGGTTTTTAATTTTAGAGTAAATAATGCACTAATTTATGTGAAAGAAGTTGGGCGACAAGGGAAATTTTTTTCTTTAGTAAGCCTGTTAGCATATTTAGTTAGTGTTTTAAATTTTTTCAACTTTTACTTAAGACTATTTCAAACCACGAACTAGTTAACGTGATGTACTGTACAAACTATATACTATAACTATACAATCTTGGTCTGCATAACAGATCAACTTGCGCTTCACTTTTTAAAACTATTTCACAGAGCCCAAAAACGCCTGAAAAACAGTAAAAGAATAAAACAAACAAATTGTAAAAATTAAAAAAAAAAAGAGTATTTTTTACAGAATTATATAGTGTATATTTATTAGGCCTGCGAACTACATCCAGAGAAGTAAAAATTGTTTCCTTGATCTTATGCTTAAAAACGGTATAGTTTGTGATTGATTTTATTTCATTAGAAAGTCTGCTCCAGTATATATAGTAAGTAACGTAAGCAAGCAAACAAACAAGCAAGCACAAAATTTGTTGAATATTGTTGATCCACAAAAATAAATTCTTTATTTTTGCTCAAATCAAATCAATTTTTTTATTCGACTCAGTTACACTTTCAATTAAAACCAGTAAAAATGTAGGTTTAATGTTCTTGAAACTTTTTGAAGATTTCAGTCTCAAAACCTAATTGTTCTGACATAGATTAAAAAAACTACGGTATTGTATTTGTTTTAAACTTTTTCCAAACAGCAAAATCCAGCCTCAATGTGTTCTTATAAAAAATGGTGTAATGCGTCTCCCTCCGACAAGAAGGAGAAGAATTGCAGTCCGTATGCTTACCATTGGTTTGGTCACATATTCTAACAAGGTACTTGATTCAAAAACGAAATCCGTATTAAGTGAAGATAAGAAACCTTATTTTCTTCAAACCAGACAATAAAAACGTAAATCTTTAAGTTGATTTCTTATATATTCTAAAATAATATCTTCATGAGCCGTTTTGTGAAGGCGTGCTTGATAAAATTTTAATTATTAATTAATTTTAATTAATTCTTATGCCTGACGTTTTCTACTTCTACCTCACTCTGTACAAGATATTTCTTCTGTTTTTTTCTTGCTTTTTTAATACGAGGATCATCCTCTACAATCTTAGTATCGTAATATAGGATGCAGCCAATTATTACACTATAGCCGGGCTCATAACGCAACGCATCTAATATTTCTTCGTACTTTTCAATAATAGACGTTCTAGAAGGCATACGAACTCTTACTTAACAAGGTATTTCTCAACCTTCTTTAACGATTGGTGAAGCTGGATAGGGTGTTGCCGTCAAAGTTGCTGTAACAATGGCACCTCTTTCTAACAAGAATTTTGCCGGTCACAAAATTTCCATAGACAGGTGACCAACGATACTTCCATTTTCTCTTTCACAAATTTTTATTGTAAAAAATTGTAAGGATTGTTTTCTTCCAATACCTCATCTGCTTTTGGTTTCCATATCTTTTGTTAGTAATGGAAACCTCGAACTATATAACTAATATTAGAATAGTAAAACGTAAAAACCTCAAAAAAAAACGAAACATTCGAAAATATCCCCAGATTTCGAAAGTTATGAAAAAAGATTCCACACGATTCATGTCTCGTTCTGGAATAAATCAATATTATCTTCTGGCTTTGGCATCAATATAGCAAGAATGTCTAATGAGTTAGAAGGTAAATAAAAAATATTTTTTTCCTCTTGTTGTGGTTAGTTTTTTAAAAAGTTGCAGTCGCGTAGGTGTTGTTAAACAAATATTATTTGGATTTAAATTGAGGAGTATGCTTGATGCTTCTCTAGCGGTGAATCGTTCAGTTTTGCCTTTGATAAATATTGCCATAGAACTCCATGGGTTTCTGGCTGGAATCATAGTATTTCCTGAAAATAAACGTGAATGCTCATGACAAGGTGAATTATGTCACAAATTTTTTGAGCATCAGATGATTATTTCTTTAATTATTACTAATGAACCAATTAATTAATTAAGGGTAAGCTACTAGGCACAGAAAATTAAACCTGCGATGTAATTATAGCTGGAAAGGCTCATGATTTGCAGGGCTTCCCGTTCACCGCCAGCTGTTTATATTTTAGGGGGTAAAATGTTCCAGAAACATATGCATAAATAGTTAATAGATCTGAGTCCATAAATTAGTGTACGATTAACAGGGACAGTTAAGTTTTGATGGGTAACTGACCATAGATTATGCTGGGCTCGGTTTACAAAAAAATCATTAAAAACAGACGGAAGATTTTTATGTTGTTGGTTCCATACAAAAGCACATTGTAGAAGCTTGAATAAATCAATGAGTTTTAATAAGTTGGAGAAGACAGAGCACATTGGTATCGAAGTTATAATAAGGCTGAAAATTATTATTTCTATAAGCAATAATAGCATAGAAATGATCAATGCGAATTTAAAATTTAATTTACAAAATAAAACTAACTGCAAAATAAAATAAAAAAAGCAATTTAAAAAATGAGTAGAATGCAATAACCTATCGTGTTGTTTTACTTGATAAATTAAACTTTAGTTTTAAAGTTGTATTTGTTAAATTACAATAGTGTTATAGTAGTGTGTTTAGCAGCTATAAAATTTATATTTTTATTTATTTTATATTTTTATTTAAACGTGAAGGAAAAGGGTTTGTTCAGCAAAAAACACGTGCTGGATCGTGAATCGTTGGATCCTGGATCGCGAAGTAGGCCCAAAGTAAGTATAGATGCGCATTAGTTCTGATTATTTACCAGCTTGTTAAATTTCAAAAATTGAAGCAATGTTTATAAAGCAAGAAAATTTTATCTTTAGAAAACATAATGTTGTAGTATAAAACAAAATATGCTAACACAAGGTTTATTAGGAAAATATTGCGCGGAAATATTAATAAGAAAAATATGGTATGACAGATTGATGAGAAGAACCATACTAAACCAAAATTCAAGAAATTCCCAGTGAAATCAAAATATTCTGTATGATGTAATACGGCAAAATTCAAAATAAAAAATATGCTGCGAAAATTGTTGTGAGAAAAACATGTTATAAAAAGCTTTATGAGACAAATTATGCTATGGCAAGTGATGATACAAAAAATTCAGTAGCAAGATTATAGCTTAAAATATGCTGTGGAAAAATCTATGATAAATACTAAGCTGTGGGGAAATTTAATAGGTTAAATATGCCATAACAAGATTTACGATCAAAAATATACCATGGTTTATGGGAAAAAATATTTTTAGAAAAAATTTATCGGAAAATCATATTCTTACAAGTATGTTGAGAATATTAATAGGCTGATAAAACCACTTTTATCCACTAAACCTATTATTATTATTATTAATAGAGAACGAATACTTCTTTTTGAAAATGGTGATGTTATTTCTGACGAAAAAAGCGTAGTTGAGATAT
>JAUZNK010084043.1:0-12475 GCA_035046665.1 Euphysa ruthae | reverse complement strand
TTAAATAACCTCACGATATGGTAACACCTTAAATAACCTCACGATATGGTAACACCTTAAATAACCTCACGATATGGTAACACCTTAAATAACCTCACGATATGGCAACACCTTAAATAACCTCACGATATGGTAGCACCTTAAATACCCTCACGATATGGTAACATCTTAAAATTTTTACTTATTTAACTTTCATTAACCCCAAAATGTTTAGATAGGTTTTGCAATAATGTATGGGGCTTGCTTGAATATTTTGTTATTTTACTCATAGTACATACATGATGTAATGCAATTAATCAACAAGAGTTTGTAATATAGAACTTTGTTGTTGTTTCCTTCTAACAAATCTTCTGTATGTTTGAAGAGAAAATTTTTTAATTTTATTATGTTTTTTATTAGCAAGTATTAAATATTTCTTGCATATATTTGTCTTAAAGAAATCCTACTTCTCTGTAAAAAGTTGAAAGTATTAAAAAGCTGCTTGAGCTTAGATTTGATTATTAAAAGTTTTTTATAAAGTTTCTTTTGTTTTTGGCTTCTTACAACCTGTTTTTTTGTGTTTTTCTTTTAAATTTTGTTATACTATTATAGATTTAATATTGCTTTTTGTTATAGCTAGACGAAGAGAATGTAAATAATGATCATGAAATCCATCTGCTAAAACAAGAAATTGATAATATTGAAATGGAGAATGATGATGGGAGTATATTGGACTCTTCTGATTTTATAGGTTATTCTACCCGAGAATATAAACAGGTTAACCGTTTATTTTTCTATTAAGTAAAAACTGTTGCACACCTTTATTATGAGCCAGAAATTTAATATGGTACCAAGCAAATACATAAAATTTGATTTAACGGTTAAATCAAATTTTATGTAATTGCTTGATACCATATTAAATTGGGTTAAATTAATCCATATGGTTAGGGACCAAAAACTTCTACTCTCATAATTTTTAAGTCAAACTTCTGGTAATAAAAATTATTATTTTACTCATTATGTGATTCTGATGATAGTAGTTAATATTTTACTCATTATGTGATTCTTGTTTCTTCACAACATTCAACAAATTTTAATTTAAAATGTTTTTATTTAGAACAACATATCTAGAAATTGGACAATAGATGAAATCAATGGACAACTATATAAAGATTATCCGACTGAAAAGTTTGACATTGCTCCTAAAATTTTTGCCTTTAAAAATCCTCCAAATGAAATTGATGATTTAGCTAAAGAAGATATTCCAATAGGTATGTAATTTTTTCTTTGATTGATCTTTAAAATTTTTATGCGTTTTCTTCAAACATCCTTTTACTATTTGTTCTTACTAGATTTTGATTCTAAATTTTAAAAATAACTGTATTTGTTAGGAAAAATTTTTTAGCATTTAGACCCTCTTAACATTTCTACATGTTATTTCTCTTTTTGTCATCATGTAGTTTTAAAAAGCAATGGATAGATTTTTAAAGGTTTTTTTTTTATTTTATCACAAAGGTCCTGTTACTTTTTAAAAAAATTTTTGTTTTTGAAATGTTATGGAAGATCATTCATTATTTTTCAAGGTTTTAGCAAATGACTTAGAATAAAGTACATCCTTTTATAATTATAACCGAATGTCAAAATCTCATTCAATATCGTGTCAATTTTTTTTTACCATATGACCATCCATCCATCTTGAGATCCAAGCTTAAAATTTAAAATTCTTGATAATGTTTTAAGTACTAGATCCAGGGCCCAATCTTTCTCAAAACATCCTAAAGTTTTTGTCAAATTTCTTTATGAAAGGCATCATTTTACTTTTATATTTGCCTAAAATTCTTGGCCCTAGAATGATCCAATTTCTTTTCAGATTAGGATCTGTCTCTAGCATGAATCTGCTAAGCTTTGTCTTTCTTTAAACTAAAAGGGTCATCAGCCATAAATTTGTTTTAAAAGAATCTGGTTGTTAGGAAAAGTTGTAAACTTTAACTTTGAGCAAAACTATCTAAAAAAGCCTCCAAAACTAGCATTGTGTGTGAGGTATGGCTTTGGTTTTCAAAGTTTTATTTTAACTAAGGTGTTATTTTTTTAGATTTAGTAAAATTTATGATTTTTAAGTTTTCTGAATGATGTTTTGCTAATTTGGTAATGTTAGCAAAATACATCTTGAAAAATTTTTTACAGAGATTAGAAAAAAGTTTTAATTAAACCAATGGAAAAACACCATTGATGTTAATGCATTGGTTAACAAAAAGAACAGTGTACTTTCATCCAACTCGACGTCAAAGAATTTTACTCTTCCATTACAACTGAAATACTGAACGATGCCACAACATTTGCAAAGAATACAAATGAGGCCGTCAAAATTAAAATTGTCAAGGATTTTCTAGAAAATCCTTGTTATTTTCCAATAATGAAACATGAACGAAAAAATCTACACAAACTTCCTTCCATGTCACAATAGGATGCTTTTATGGCGCCAAAATTTGCAAACTAGTTGGCCTATATACCCTAGGTTCACTACCAAAATTTGTGGATAAAGATGGCATAGGGCTCTACCGAGGTGATGACCTAATATTGCTACGTAAAAAAACTGGTACTCAAACCGATAAAATCAGAAAAAAAAGTTATGGAAACATTCAAATACATCAGATTTTAAATCAAAATAGTAGCCTGAAAAAAATTAAATTTCTAGACGTAACATATAACCTACAAAATAATTTGTGTCAACCTTTCAAAAAACAAAGCAACCAACTGCTATATATCCACACACAAACTTAGAAATGAGATAAAAATTTAGCACAGTTATTTCCAATAATTTTAAGAAAATGATCTCTCAAAAATTTTTGAATATTTTTAGTATATTTGATGTATGTCTGGCCGTTTAATCAGGGTTTAACTATTTTTGAATATGTTTGATTATAGTCCAAATATTAAATACAGGTTTAACTATTTTTTTGAACATGATAAATGTGCATCTTAACCTTAGGTTATTGTTGAATTTTTTTCTTTTTTTTCCTTTTTTAATTTTTGAATTCTACACATACAATCTCTTTCTAGTTGAAAAAGACTTCTTTAATATTAGTAGCAGGGTTTAGATATTGGCTGTTGATATAATTATTTAATTACAAAGCGTACGACACAAAAATTATAATGGGGTGGGTAAGTTTCAGATATTTTCTTGGCAGCCACGCCTGAAAAAAGTATCGATACTTTTTAACTAGGAGACTCAGACATTAAAATAAATTAATCACGGTTATGTTGAAATTGGCCAAAGGGTTTTGAGCTTAAAGCGTTTATCGATACAGTTATAATTATAAAAAAAGAAAAAGGATATCGAGTCGATAAATAAGATAAACAAAAAATTGACATTTTAACTTCGAAGATCTTCATAAGAAAATTTTCCAAATACGTTCTTTCTTTCTTTGTATTTTTCAGCAAACTCATTTTCGATATCGATCTAATTTATCTTGCTGTTATTTTTAAATGTATAGGAAATGTATAAAGATTAATGGATAGCGAGGATTTTAAATTGTTAAGCTTTTGTTGTTGCCATGTTTTGATATTGTGGCTACTTGAAAAATATCGTTTTGGTGTTGCACTTGTAGCTGGGCTCACTCGCATTAGTTGGCAGATTCTAATGATGGCTTAACAGCTTCTCGTGCTTATCTTGACCTTTAAACATATTAACTATATCATGAAATTATTGTGGAAGATCTTGGTCGTACATTCGATGGGAAATAGGAAACTCTTATTGAAGTGAATATTTTTTGATGCTCCAAAGCATCAAAAAATACTAGGTGATATTCGTCTTCAACAGTTAGTTACTGGATGGTGTGGTTCACTGAAGCTTTCTTGCCCATCCAAAAATTGCAAAGTTGAATAATTGGGACATTTCCTCTTTAGTTTAGGGTGACTTACTGGCAGCTTTTCTGTTTTATGTCTTGTGAAGGAACATTGATGATGGTACCACAAAAAATTCTTAGTGACCGAGGTTATGCTGGGAAAAAAATGTCTGGTTGTTCTCATAGCGCTTTTTTTAGTTATTACACGGACAGTAAGCTGGACATCTTTACATTGAAGATGTTAGCTGCTTTCTTTTCTTCAGAGGCTCCCAAATGGATACACTACACGTATGCATTTATCAATCTTTTCTCTTCAATCTATACATTTAAGAACTGGGTTGCCAGGGAGTTTTCCAGCACTGCTTTTGTAATCAGGTTGTGTAGTTTTTTGTCTTTGTCAAATATGACATCTTGTATATATGACTTTGCAAGTCTGGTTTGAATGCAACGAGTAACTTGATAGTATTCCTTTCAAGTACTATTTGCTATCCCAAACATCGCATTGGACTCACTGACCTGATTTAATTTGTAGACCACAAAAAAGGGTTTTTCTAGTTAGAATATTTTATTGGCAATACTTTTTATTTTACCATCAACTTCTGTTACCGTGTTTTCGTGATGCAGCCCTATTGCAAAGGCTACCTATGTCTTATTAATAGAAAAATTTTGTCGAAAGATGGAAAGGATTGCTTACTGAAGTAGTTAAACCTTAATCTGTTGAACTACCTGCATTTCATGTTTGCTGTTCTTTCTACAGCCCCAATATTTGAGTAAGGTTGACTTAACTTATGTGAATGTCTCTCTCAGTCTCAACTCTCCCATGTGAAATACAAATATATCGTTAGAATTTATGTCGTCTAAGGTTAGCAATTGAATGCACTTGGATTGTATATTTTCAGGTCAAATGTAACAAAAGTTTTCCCTGAGGTAGATTTCCTAACTCATGTTTAGCATGCTGTTTAACCCATGTTAACATAGACAATGGACGTAAAGTTGCATAAGAAAAAGATGCTTAGATTAGAGCAATCTGTTGGATTTTCAAGTAGCAAAGGGAACATTGTTGTTGCATGGCACTTGGTTACTTGATTTTAGGACCTAACCCAATAATTTAGCTTTTTAGTAAGAATCGTTTATTTTATGCTCTTGACGTGATTCTGCACATGACTTAGTGTGGTATGCAAATTGCACTCCTCTATCTGTCGTATTCCTCGTTTGGATTCATTTATTGGTTGATATTGTAATTGCTGATCAGTTTTTAAGATTCCATAATCAGTTGTGACACAACATAAGTTGTTGCTTGCGTCAACGAAAGCCTCTCTTCATGTTCAGTGGCATTTTTGGACCTATCTGTTTAATTAGCATCAAAATAAGTTTGGGCTTAGGTTGAAAGAACTCTTGAATTATATATTTCTGGTGTGATAGCCTTTCAAGTCTTATAATCTCAGCATTTCTTCAATTCTATCTGTTTACTGCAAGCAAGAACAAACAAATTTGTTCAGGCTTAGCAAGCTTAGGATTTTTTTGTATTAATGTGTTTGGAACATTAATCTCGTGTATAAGCTCAGATATCGCTCGGCTATATAGTGTGTTAAAGTACGCCATTTTTAATTTCAATCAGTGGTGTTGGTCAAAAATTTTCTGTGATTCATTCAGCACACGCTATTAAATTTTGATTTCAACATCGAAAATCACACTTGTGATGAAAGATTCTTTTTCGACTTTCTTTTTTTTAAATAATCGGTGTAGTATCTAGACATATGAAGAACGAATTGTCTTTGATTGCCCTGTCTCATGGAGTGACACTTTTTCAATAATCCACCAGCATGCTGACAGAGGACATAATAGTTTAGATGATAAGCAATTGGCTGAGACTGTATCTCTCTCTTTTCAATGAAGATTTTTCTACAGTTTACACGTGACTCGACTTGCCAAACTGTCTCTTGGAGATTGAGGAATAAAATTTCATGACTGCTTCGTTGCATCTCACATAAGCAAGATCTCGTTTAACAGAGTTTCCAAATTCAACATAAAAATAGCGGTGATAATACCCACCATTGTCCAAGAGTTCAAGAGGGTAAACCATCGCCATTTTGAATAAACCACCATTGGGCGATTGAGCACACGAAATTTTTAATTGAAAAAACTTTTTGTGAGTACAAAATGACAAAGGCTTAAACAATAATTGTACCAAGATTCTGGGGTAACATTAAATTCAAGCATTCCAATAGCAACCATAGACATGCAAAATGTTTTTATAAGCTAAGTGTGAAACGACATAAGTTTAATGAAAACATTGTCACGAACATAGAGTTTATTCACAGCAAGAAAAGCAAAATGTTTATACTTATTTCGTCATCAAAATACGATTGAAATTTTACGCATAAAACTAGATAATCAAACGAAATTGGAATAACCATTTGAAATAGAATTTATGACAGAGTCAAGGCCTTATTTACTTGTGGTGTCATGAAAGAGGGGCGCATATTGAAAGTAAAACAAGAAATATGTACAATTATTCCAAGGTTGAATTTTTCAACTTTGGATTTGAAATTATCGTCAACTTGCCTTAATATCTTTGAATACATTCGTTCAAAGTGATCCCATCATTTTGATATATTTTCGTAATATTTTGAGACAATTCAAGGTTCTTACCAAAATTTGCGAACATGGAGTAAAGTTGAAGGTGTCTCGTTGAAGCGAATTAAGATCTTCTGTTGGTGTTATATGTTTCTATATTTTATGGTTTCCTATACAAAAACTAAAGACTAATCTGAAGTTCTAAGTTCGAATTTCAAATATTCAAAAATTGTATTGTGACTGCGATTGTAGGTAAAAATAGAAATTTGTCCTTGCGCGGTTTTTCTGAAAAGGGTTTTGATTTTTGATAGGATTTTCTTTTACTTAATTGATATTACTTGCAGTCTTTAAATTATCAACTACGTTCAAAATACCGACTACATTCAAAAGGTTACACTTGAAATAGGCTTAATAGAGTCCATCCATGAAATTATTAAACATATAGTTTTAAAATCGAAATGCTCAATAAACCTTATTAACCATTACAAAGCCTAAAATAATTACCCTAAAAAATTTATACCTTACTATTAAATCACAAAAAATTTGAGTATAGCGCGCTCGGCAATGTTTGATTGACGCAATATCGTATTATTATTCTCTTAAAAATTACTGTGAAAGTTATATCCGTCATAATAATACATGCTGTTTAAAATCAATTTTACGTCAACGCCCCAATATACTCCACTGAATTTTATCAATTAAAATTAATTTTGTTGACACAAAATAATCTTTTATTTAAGATTTCGTCACCACTGTCCGCACTTTATCTCAAGAAAATGATAAATGCAAAAAAGTAAAAGGTCTGGTAGCTAATTATAAAAATTTATCTGATCACGTGACATCAAGACTGCAAAAAATAAAATCAGAAGATGAGTTTACAATAAAAGAGTTGAGGGATGCTATGAAGAAAGTGGAACAACTTGACAAAGATGCAGAGAAGTATTGTAAGTTTTCATTTCTATTGTTGTTTTTTTGTGACTTATTTAGCAGCTTTGGCCTCAATGAAATATTAACACTTTGACTTTAATGTACAAAACAAAAACCAGGTGAAAATTATCATTGTAAGATTTCTCCACTTTCAAGTTTTATACGTTTTTGTAATTTTTTTGAAATGATATCTGCTAGTTTTTATTTTAGGTGAGAAAGCCAGGTGCAGTGATGATTTACAAAATAAGATAGTCAATGAAGCTGTGAAAGCGATGCAGGGTAGTTTTAATATTCATAACACTTTTTTTTCTTTTTGTAAGTGCCAGCTCACAGGTTTACTGCAGATTTAATAAAATGTACTTTAAATGAAACTATATATGCTAGAAGAGCCTTTCATAGTTTTTTTGATAAATTTGCAAAAATTTTTGAGGCAAGTTTTTCAACAGACACTGTTTGACAAAGTTTGTTCTTATGATAATTTCTAAATTTAGTTTTCCAACAAAATTAATTTGTGCGAAAAAAAATGACATTTTCTTTCGGTTTTTCAAAAATCTTAAAATTTAATTGCGTTCAGATTTTGTTTAAAATTTTTTTTCTCTTATATGATAGTAGATCTACATGTTTGACTAATTCTTTCGCCTTTATTAGAAAGATTATTCAATTTACATTACTTGCGATTTTACATCTTGGTATTGCCAATTTGATACTTTAAATATTTCTTTGTAAAAAAGAAGGCTTTATTTATTGGTACGTTGAAATTTTTATCTGGCAGGATATGGACAGACAGAACCAGTGGACAAAAAGAGTTAAAATTAAACAAGACATAAGATAAACTATTTTATTTTTCAGCATTTAGGGATGATTCTGAAAGCTATCTTAAGAGCTATGAAAACCGTGAAAAACGCGTGATGGAAAGCATACAAACTGGTCTTACGCGCCAAGTTATAGATAGCGGGAGTACCATAAGTGGTTTCTTAACCAAGCTCAAGCTTATGACTGACCAATCATTTGATGCTAGTAATAAAGGAGAAAAACAGTTTACGTTGTCTTTTAAGGTACAAAGTTATTATTAGATAAGTACAGCAAGTACCCATGGTGTTTATAACAACTGTTAATTTATACAAACACACTTCTGGCATGATATTATTTAAGCACCAATGTCTGCTTGTATGAGCATCCGTTCTCCATTGATAAGAAGTTTAGTGAATTTTTTATCAAGGTCCTTGGGTGAAAAAAAAAGACACTGGCAGCTTAGGATTAAGTTCTTTCTTCGTAGCTATAAGTCTGCAAAAGTGCATTTTTGGCCAAGATTTCTCATTTTATAAATTAAAAAAAAAAAATGGTTCCCCATTTATGCTTCCCCAATATACATACACATTTGGGCACTCGAATATAAGCATTCTCCTAGTTTGTTAAGGTTGCATATCTATTTATGTTGAGTTGAATATTTACTTTTATGACGCGGTTTTAAATGTTTTGCAGTGCTTTAAAGTATAATATATCTCTTCGGAATTAGAGTAAAACTACAGCTTATTAGATTTTTAAGAAAATTTGGGGCAATTAAGTCCGAAATTTTGATAAGTAAGTGAGAAATGACGTAGTATTTGGTATAAAAAAGTTTATTAATGATCTACTCGTAAAACCTTCTAACTGTTGGTTGATAGAAATATATGCTTATATATTGATATTTTCAGGATTTATCACAAAGATATCAAAAAGATTTATTTTTTAGAATGTTTAATTTTATTGTCATTTTTATCTCGCTCGTAGCGCAAAAAAATGTCGTATTCAATATTTATGAAACTGATTAAACGAGCAACCAACTAAAAATTTATGCTCAAAAACATTGCAATTGAATAATTAAATCCCCACTCTTGGCTTAGAAGTAGGTGCGAGTAAGACCATTTTAAATTATTAATCATTATCCTTAGAGTAATGTTTAAAGTCCATTCCATCATTTTATCTCATTTAAATTTAGACTCTGAAGAAATTATTGCTGCCTGCAGAAGAAAATGAAGTAAAACAAAATGTGGACGACTTTGTGAAAATGAAGAAAGATATGACGTATTTAAGAGACAACCTGCCCTGCGCTGCTTAAATGTGTTTAGTCTTAAATGGGTCATTATTGAAAACCACCCCTTGTCGAAGTCAGTATGATTATTTCTGCTGTTTTATTTTGTGAAGAAAAATTTGCGTTAACTGCCATCATGACTTATGAACTTGCGAACATGCATTTCAACGAGATTGTTTGGATTTTATGTCAGAACTACAATTTGAATTTTTAGATTTAGATAATTGAAAATTAAGTACAAAGAATGTACGAAAAATTATTTTTTATTAAAAATGACATATTTAATTAGAAGCTTTATATACATCTATATTTATATACTTTATTAAAATATAAAAATTTAGAAAAATTCATATATTTATGATTTAGTTTTCATTTCGTCATTTTCAATGCATCTCTCGAATCATCTTGTAAATTTTTCTGAGGTTCAATAAAGCAAAAAATCTCAAAAATTCAGCTTCAAAATAGCTACTTTATGATTATATTGAGGATTGATAGCAATTTCAGATACTTGCTAAATCAATAACTTTTGTGACTGAATTTGATTTAATTAGGATGCAACAAAATCTTCACTGTTGTATCTTTTTAAAAAATTTTCTTTTTCCATAGTTGTGATAATGTTTTAGAACTTAACAGGTAAATCAAATTTGTCGAAATATGCCATTCTGATTGCAGATTCGGTTATTTTTACACGATTATCAAGCAGCTTCAATAAATTAAGTCATTGTCTAAGGAAAAATTTAAAAAATGCTTTTTTTAAGGGTTAATCCATAGCTAATTACAGGTAAGTGCAGTAATTTAACTAATCACTTTAAAAATTTTATTTATGAAAATGAAATTATAGAAGAAGGAAAAAACTACATTCTTTACTCGTAAAATAATAGGAAACTTTTAGTATGAAACGTCATAGAATTTTTTAGCTTCAATACCTATACTGATGATGAGCCGTTTTAGTTAGCAAGATTCTTCACTGCCAGTTGAGCTCGTCATTTGTTTAAATTCAGAAAATTTGTTAAATTTTTTCAGACTGTGTGCAAAGTTGCTTATATAAATCAAACGTATTACTTTACTATGAACTGCGCAAGTCTATTTTTTACGTCCTGTAAAGACCTTCATGAAATTTGGACATTTGTGGTGCTTCAGTGGTCTCTTGCAAACGTACTTAAAAAAAATAAAGATTTATTAGAATAAATTAACGGAGTTTTGTGAGAACATTTTAAACTAGGAAAAATCTCTACGTCTGAAGTCGAGCTATTTTTGTCCCTTGTTCTATCAATTTTAATTCATTTTGATTATTGTCGTGAAGGAATCGCTCTAACGTGATCTCCCGTATGCTCAAATGCATTGAAATTGATTTTTTTCTAAAAAATATTTCCGCCCTGGTGACCTTGATAATGTAACTTAATGACCCAGGTTTTCTCTCGGTACAAAACTTTTATCGCTATTATAGCAGCTCTGTTACAGATTATCAACCATATGGTTCGTTTTTCTTAATGTAGAAAATCAAAAACAAAAAATCTTATACTGCAAAAAATTCTAGTTTAGCAAAAATTATTTCCGCAATTCTACTCAAGTAAAGGGAGATCTTAATTTTTAATCAAGTGTTAAATATAACTATATGCGCTCCTTAGGGATCGATCCTAAACGCTAACTTATTTAATATATTTATAAATTATTTTCTCTTGTTTATTGATTAATTTAAATTCTGCAACTAGTTCAACTGTGGATCCGTGGCACAGTGGTCTAAGGAGCCGAACTACGGAGACCGGAGGAAAAAGGCAGTTGGTTCAAGCCCACTTGATGACTGCGTTTACGGTGAAACCACCATCTAATTTCTGGAAACACATAGCAGAATCTAGATGGTGTATATCTCTGTCCTCGTCCTGTGTCCCAAATTCGTAATATATGCAGCTATAAAAAAAAAACTATATTTCAACATCTGATAAATCTTTACCATGTTTGATATACGCTCTTGAACTCCATGCAAACATTTCATTAACCAATGGAATGGTTGAGCAGCAATTCCATGTTTGCAAAGCTTTACTTAATTTAGACTAAAATAAATTCCCTTGTAAATATCGGGATAATATATTATGCCCAAAATTTCGATAGATAAGATTAACTGATTTAATTTCCGTTTTGCAATTTTGGTAAATATTAGCTTATAGATAAAAGAAACACTAAACCTAAAATTTTTTCCAGGCTCAGCTTTATGGTACTTAAAGTTTCACACTGGTGCTACTCCGTCATTTTAGCCAGTGATGAATTTACAAAAATACATAAGTAAAAAAAAAAATTCTACAGTGCAGTGTAATCACTTGCAATGTAGGATATGAAACAGGCTAATCTTTGGTATCAAATCTAACAAGGAGGAACTTGTTCTTATACCTACATTTCGAAATTATTTCGCTTCTTTATTTAGAAGACCCTCTCTTTTAAATGTAATTATCTCTGTTTTTTCCGTATTACTTTACTATGAATTGCGCAAGTCTTATTTTTTACGTCCTGTAAAAACCTTCATGAAATTTGGCATATATATGTTGCATGATCTAGATTGATAGATCTAGTTTTTTTAGAATTTTCCATTTAATCACTGGTGTACCGTTTTTCTTTTTGATGCTCCAATATTCTTTAGAGAGCTTCTTGATCTTTAATTAGTATTTTTCGTTTACCAATGACTTTTTGTGATCTGCTAACACTTTCACAAAGTCCTATAAAAAATTTTGCTGCGTAATTTTCAAGATTTGAATCAATTTTTGCTTGATAGGCAATATTTGATATGAGGAATTTTTGGTGTAAGGGGCAAAGACTTTTGTTAGCACAATTACAAGCTTTTATTTCTGGAGCGGTAGGTTTTTTTGTGGTTGATCGAATTTACAAAAGATTTCATAATAGGGGTACAGGAGTAACTAATTTTTAGCGTGTTACGTTGAATATTTTTTTCTTTTTCTATTTTTTTTTTTTTTTTTGTTTGTTATTTTCATATTGGTATTTTAGTTAATAGGTATAACCTGATTTTTCTAAATCTTCTTGATATTGAGGAACGACTTGATTGATGATTTTTTCGTATACATATATA
>JAUZNK010084032.1:0-12976 GCA_035046665.1 Euphysa ruthae | reverse complement strand
TAATAAACTAATGAAGGAATAAATAAATACCTTCACAATAAGTGTTTGAATAATCCCACATTAAAGTTTGGTGTACTATAGTACATTTTATGAGCTCTTCACCACGTAATAAGAATCCTTCCTTACATCTTACTGGGCAAGTTGAACCATATGTTGTATCACATGGCGACCCAAGAGAAATTATACTGTTGACTGGTGGGTTAGGTGTGTTACAATGCTTTGCTAAAATATGAATAAAACGATAAAAATTTTCAGAAAATAATGTTTGTAAATTTGTAAAACTATCCAGGTGGTAGCGTAATTTTCTACGTAAATTTCACACTATAACAGTATTTAGATTTAACTGGAAAATCTTTTAAAGTGTAGTCATACAATAAAACAATTGAGTTAATTAAATAAGTTGGTGTTAGGAAAGACATCCAACTGTAAAACGTCATTATTTGGTAATTACTTTTCTGCTAGTAATTGCGAAGTCTAAATTTTCGGACTGCTCAAATATGAGTCGCAGCCATGAGCAATGAAGGTTTAAAGCTTTAATGTAATTTCTGAACACAATTTCAAATAAATTAATAATTTGCTATTTTTGATATAAAATTAAAATATAATGTTTGATAAGAAGTACAATAAGGTGATTGAGATCTATCAATTTACCCAACACAAAAAACCAAGAAATTTTTCTCTAAAAGTCCTAAAAATTTAATATAATTTGAACATGAATTCGGGTCCAACTTTCTTGTTTGTTAACTATTTTTCTTAAAATCGCATCTACTTTATGCATTTACTTATTTTGTGATAAATAATACCAAAGAAAATGTGAGATCGATATAATAGTCTTGAGAATACCATAACTGTCATTTTATGATAAAATTCTCTTACAAAGGAGAATAAATTAAATAATCAATGAAACAATCATTATTTAAAATCACAGAACTTTTAAAATGAGAAGGTCTGGAATGATAAAATTAAATTAAGGTCAATCAACATGCGAAAAAGGCATTTGAAAACTCTTAAAGTGTAAATACTTAAATCAAAGTCAGTCAATTTTTTTCCCACTTTAGCTCAGTACAAAAAAAAAAAACCAAAAATTATTGCAAAATAAAACAACATATCAAATGTAAGTTATTAAACCTTACTTACATAATCTGATAAAATAGGTATAATGACGGATTGATTAAAAAACCCTCCTTTACTCTCAGTTTAAAAGAATCTCTACTGATAATGGAAAAATGATCAAAACAAGATTTTTAGTCAAAAATGTGAGTAGAAACTAGAAACTTTTACCAGGCAGAAACTAATTTTAGTCACTTTTATTGACACTGCAGCTGGCATAGTACACAATGAAGTTATGTTTAATATATATATAACATATGAAATTATATTGTTAATTTAGCAATGTAAAAACCTTAAATTTTATACAATATTCATTCATATATATTCTATATACAGAAATTGATTTATTTTTTGATTTTTCACAGAACCAAGTATTTTAAGTATTTTGAGAAGATTACATCATAACGAAATATATGACCACTTCTGCTGCTATTAATGTATAGAAATTCATCTGTAACAACTCCATAAAAGTTAGGCAGATGAAATATTTACATCCTACAATCTATGTATAATAATCTTATCTCTCATTGTAAATCAATTTAATTTCATTGTCTCATGGAACCAAAACAATTATTTTGTCTCTGCAATACCATCACGAGATAATCGAACATATATTTAATTATTTATTTGATAGTTTATTCAGTCCCTACCAGAAATTACATTGAAAATAATAAAACCACAACATCTCAATTTACGTCCCTTTAAAAAAAAAAGCTTTGAGATTATCAGAACAAAAAATTTCTAAAATTTTGGCAAGCTAAAATGCTTTTTAACATTTTTTTTAACATTATAGAAAATTTCAGCATCAGTAGAATTGCAAAATAAACTTTCTGATAATGAATAGATTTAAAAAAAATTTCAAAAATGTAATTTTAAACGCTGCTTTTAGGCCTAAAATAGAAATATTTGGGCATATTAGGGACATATTTGGGCATATTAAGGATATATTTGGGCATATTAGGGGTCCAGTATACATGATGCTATAACTTCACATTATGTTTCAAAAAAAAATAAATAAATAAATAACTGATGAACAACTACTGAGAAAAAACTGACAGATTGACATGGGAAATTGATAGTGTTTTGTCCACTATGCCAGGAATACAAAAAAATAAAAAACGTCCTCAAGAGCTTAAACATAACTATATTGACTACTAAAGAAAAAAATCCATAAAATGTTCAATAACAGATGACAAAAATCGAAGTAATTTGAATAAAAAATTAAGTACACAAATTTTTGTCTGGAAATGGATTGTTTTAAAACATGGAGTTTAATTATGGTTGTCTTGCCGAGCGGTTGAGTCTTTGGTTTCTGTCATGGAGGTGTGGGTTTGATCCCCCAAAGAGACCAATGATTTTCTTCATCGTAAGCTCAAATAGGAGTTCTAAGTACACCAGGACCAAACATATGAGCCCTTCTAGAAATATAGCATAAGGCTATTTGTTGATCTACACTTTTGTGCATCATTATAATCATGAATATTTACCATTGTCTGCTTTTTTAAAAAACACCAGCTTACTTATGACAATAAAAGAGCCAGGTTCTTTCATCATGGGGCTAAAAGACTAGAAGACTTGCTACCCAAGGCTAATGGCTATCACCTGCCCGAATAAGCTGTCTATGCCAAACACCAAACTGCTATTTGCCATGTTCTGTAAAAGAAATTTGTAATATAATTGACCAATTAGAATTGTTTTCAACGGAAAAGTTTAAATATTGATATTATGGACTTACACGTAATCTTTTCATACATAAAAATCAATGCATTGATGATTTTCAAAACAAAGCGAAAGCAAAAAGTTGTCAATAAAATTATACTTGTACGTAATTAAATGGAAATGGATAAATTTGACAGATTTATGAGGGGTTCAAAACAGTAACAATCAACATGAGAAAAGATGTCCCTTACGCAAACACTTAGTTTCCTCTCCACTCCAGCTTGCATCTTCAAGGCAAATTCTTTCTTTAGCTCCAATCAAAGTGAAACCTTGATTACATATGAATTCACATTTCCTCTTAATAACATATCCATTGCATGTAACTTCTCCAAAATAAGGATCCAACAATGGTTTGCATTGCTTAGCTAGAACAGAATATCACAGCAATAATAACTCAGCTCTAACATAAGCTTCAATTAACATTGCAGGGTGGCTTTATCCTAATTCTAATAGATGGTTTTACCAGTATCGCTAAACTTGCACCTAAAAATTAATGAGATTAGAAAATTATATTTCATTTTTTTTAACCAGTTTAGCCGTAACCGATTATTTTCATTGTAATTTTAATTACAACTAGTTTTATTTTTTGCATGTCCAAAATGCTAAAAATGTTTGTTCCTAAAGCAATGTCAAATTTGACATTGTCATAGGATTTTTTCGACAAATTGTTGTGATTCTACTAATAATTTTCGTAATATAAAAAAGTTCTTTTTGATTTTAAACGACTTATTCAAAAAAAAATGTTTCGGTTCTTCTATTATTTTATATTATGTATAAAAATATAATTTTTGTATAGAGAAGAAGAATATAGGTCATCTGTTTAGCATCAGAACTTTTTTTTTTTTTTTTTAATTGCGCGTTTAATTAATCTATGAATAAACCAGCGTAATGCATCCATCGTAGCTTTTAAGTTTCAATTTTTGCAGCAGCAGTTGTCAATTCTGGCTGGTTAAAAAAAAAACCCTGGAAAAAAATAATTTAAAGATTTGGATATTATTTTATATACCCAGAGAGCTCATCTGACTCCCAACCACAAGATCATGGGTTCAAATCCGGGTATCGCCCACTCAGTTTATGAGTAATTCTTTGGTGAGGTAATTTTGGAGTTTTGACTTCCTGTATAGTAGTGGCTTCAAGCCTTGCAAGAAGTGACTTCTTTAAAAAAATGACCATATCTGGAATTTTCAGCCCCATTATCAAAAGACAGACATCTTTTTTAAAAATCTTAACATTTTAATGTTCTCCCCCTACATCTATGATTATATAGAAAATTTCAGAAAAATTTTAATGAATCGCTTTAAATCAAAGTGACCAAATAAACAGACGAACATGGGTGATCTTAAAATAACTTACGATAACAAGTCAATTTATCAAGTCCAAGTTTATATCCTTTCTTACAATCGCAAACAAAGCTTCCAATTAAATTTAGACATTTCTGATGACAAAAGCTCTGGTCTGGTTTTTTACACTCGTCGATATCTAAAAAAATTACCAAAATATGCAGCAATACTTTAAGTGGGAAAATAATTTTACATTATTATATATTTTTATACATTACTATATATTTTAACATTATTAAAACAAAAACAAAGTTTTAGTACAAAAATCTAATCATTGCACATAATGTAGAAATCCTCAACAAATTTAGAAATGATTTGTTGTGTAAAATTACCAATCACATCCATGAAACCCAATGGTAATTGTGTAAAATTGACTTTGTAAATTACCCACTTGATAAATTTCAAAGATTTAATACCTTCACAAGTTTTTCCATTTTTACTGATAGCATATCCTTGATTACACGAACATGTATATCCACCAATTGTATTCTCGCATTTATGTTCACAGAGACTAATTTCATCAGCACACTCATCTCGATCCAAGCATATACCGCCAAGATGTCTTTGATAGCGAATGTTACACTTACAATAATAACCACCTATAGTGTTGACACACTTACTTGTTGTTCTTTTGTCACAGGGTGAAATGCTATGTTTACATTCATCAATATCTAAAGAATGTTTATATTTTAAAATGAAAACAAAATTAAATTAAAAGCTCTCATATTTATGGATTTGGAAGATGGAATAAGAATATTTGACAAATGTGTATCAAGGCCAAAAAAATGTTTGCATGTTTGTCCGAAAACATAAAATTTTAAAAGCTAAATTTTAGATAGATGTTAATTTTAGGCCTATTCATGTTTAGTACTAGCATTCAAAATTTTTCGGAATTAGACCATTTAATTTTTGACTAATTATGAATTTTTTTTCATCAAATTAATGCTTAAAACACAAGGAAATAACGAACTCCGGAAATTCCTACAAAGCAAGTTAGATATAATTTCAAAAGCCTTCATGAAGATGATATCTCATTAAGCTGCCTAATAAAAGCATAAACTGATTACAGAGATTAGTATTAGAGTGAAATATGAGGAATCCATTTTTTTTTTCAGTCTGACCAGCTTTGAAGGTTGATTTTGGTAGATTTTTATGTGGCAATGAAAGTTAACTGGGGTGTGTTTTTTCATAGGCTGGGGTTTTTATGTAAATAGCAGAATTCAAAATGGTGGATTATTAATATATTTTGGAATTTCTTAAATTTTTCAAAATGTCATAAGAAAATTTTATTGTTGATTTAAGATTATATGATACTTTTTAATGTAACACTAAATAAAAAACATTAATAGCCATCAAGTTAGCGAAAAATACTAAAAACCGTCAAAAAATAATGTAAAATATCTTTTACAATATTAAACCAAACAGGCTATATTATGAAATTAAAAATATGGTTTTCCTTTTTATTTATCATTTTAGATAAGATTTACTTATCTGAGAAAACCTCCCTCTATTTATGCAAATTAATGAATTTTTGATACAAAATCAACATTACTTATTCCATTGTTCAGGTATTAAGATATCAAAAATTATTTATTGAGTCACCAAGTTAGCTTAGGATAACAAAAACAAGCAAAAAATATTTTAAACTGTTTACAATTGAAAAAAACGTTGAAAGTGCTACTATAACATAAATAAAACTATTAAATGTTTGATTCATAATAATAATAATAATAATAATAATAATAATAATAATAATAATAATAACGTCAGAGTTATCAAAACCTCATCATCCTCAGTATAAGACTGATCATTGTCTGAGTCACTATCCGAATCTTTCTCACTTGAAATTCTGTTTTAAGGAAGGATATCATACCGCTCATCCATATCTTTGGGAATTTAAGTTTTTGTAAACATTGTTGGTGATGTCAAACCCTGATCATTTATATCTCATCTATGTGAATATGGTGTTGGTGGAGCAATGCTTTTCTTACAATGTCTGAATATATAGCATTGGAAGTTTGCCATTTTTACATGTAATTCAAACGAATCTGGATTTCGAGGCAATCGTCTTGTTGTCTTCTTCTTCATCTGTTCCCATTTTAGTGCACGACATTCAGCATGTGATTCAGTTTTGTTATCATTATAAACAAACGTTACAACAAATTTCTCTATCGATTCGACCAGCACATAGTTTATTTCTTTTGATAAACTAAGGCTTACAAGCAGTTGTTTCACAGTTGTTTCTTCGATATTTGAAGGTTTTGGATAAACTGAAGATTTTCTATGCCCAAAAAAACCACTAACAGAATCACATCCTGCAAGTATGTGCAACTGGATCACTGTGTTAGATACCTCCACACTCCACATAGCATTGCAATCGAAAAGTTTCCTATTGCAATAAAGGAAGAGTGGAACATCTAACTTGTGTGCCAAATCAGCAGCAAATACCACTACATCTTTATCATCAGCATCTATCACAATAAGTTTTACCGCATCATCCAATATCATTTTACTTACATGACAAACTGTCTTTGTGTCAGCGTCGTGTTGGCCACAGGTGTAAACAGGTTGGTTTTACATTTTCACAGGATGGAAAGATTCTTTCCAAAAAGTTTATTGAAATGATTCATTTCGATCTTTAGTAAATTGTGAAAATTGAAATTTCAGGAAAGTTTCTAATTTTATTCTGTTCCCACTCTTTCCAAAGTCATTAATAGATGGAATGGTAGTATCTATGGTAGTATCTTGGAGTATACATTATGATTAAAAGATTCGTCTGCTCTTCTTTTACATTCTGCAACTTTTATAGAATAACCAGTATAATATTTGTCATTTGAAATAGAATTCAGTGGCTTTGGACTGGTGACGTAGGATCATGGTGAATAATTTAGCAGCAAAATCTTTCCAAGTATAAACTGTCAAGGTCTTCTTTTGTTGGTATTCCTTTTCGCCAAACTAAACCCATATCAACTAGTACTCTTTGTACATTATTTTTCAAATAATCTACTAAGTCACCCATAGTAAACATTTTCATGAGCTTTGAATTTAAACTTTTCGCATGCATTCAGTGGCAGTAAATATTGATAGAAGGATATCTGTCAGTCGAAACTTTAACTAAATTGACTACACCTCTATTTTCCATCTCCATTGTTTTAAATTTTCAATTTGAATAGATACCTAATTTTTTTTTGGTTCTTTCATAAATGACAATCTTTTGTCTCTTCTGATTGGTTCTAGCAATGCTGATTTTGAGGTCATAATCATTTTTTCGATTATTTCTTGTTTGCTTCGCCATCGCTATGTGCACTTGCAAAGTCGGCTATCAGTTCTCTAGATGCTATTTGTTCTAATTCAAGAGATCTAACATTAAATTTGGAAAGATCCCATGGGTTGCATTCCCATTCTTGTACAGCTTTTTCATTGATCAATTTTTTGGATTTTGAGTACTCCCGATGACTTACTTCACATTGTTGTGCTTTGTAAGGTCTTTAATGTTTGTGATTTTTTTTACTGTTTCACAGTTTGTGCTATATCTATCCATCCATCTTTTATCTTATTGTCCTTGTTTATGCACATTTCAATGCAGGTGGAATTGATAAATATGGTTTCAAAGAAAAAGAAAAATTTCTGTCTACCATCCATTGTAAATCTACACCATTCAAGCTCTTCCTGCTAACCCAATATAGTCTTAAATAATGTGAGTAGCGTACGTTAATAATGTCGTTTATAAGCAAGCTATCATAAATGGTCATCTATGGAAGCATTTGCCTCAATGAATACAAGTATTCTCTCCACTGGTTATTTCGTAGAGAATGGTAATTAAGGAATAAAATTTCAAAAATTTCCATAAAATTTCCAATAGTTAACATGATCTAAACCTCAACATTGAAGATGATCAAATGCTGAAGCAACAGATTTTTGAAAATCAGTATTCTTAAACAACTCTTCGTGCATATTGGTAATCCCTTCATTATTGGTTATGTGTTCACATAATGATCTAAGTTCGCTTGACAAATATGGTTTTATGAGATAAATTTTCAGAAGTCTTCTTGCAAAGCACTCGTATCATAATTTGTATAATCGCATACTTCTACTACTTCTACCATAATGCTTCCCTTTCAGTGCATGGTCTAGTGAATCACATTGGAATAAATCAGCTGCAACTACTAAATCAGATAAACGTTTATTAATATTTTTGAATTCTGCAACTTCCTTACACTTTTGCATTGATTATTTCCAGTCGAGTTGTCTGGATGGTTTGGGGATGTCAAGTGATAACAGGTTTTAGATTTCACTTGAGGATTACTAATTTCATAGTTAAAACTAAAGTATTCTCCAATTTTTTGAACTTCCAAAAATGAAATATGCTCAATTTGTAGATTTAACTGTGCCAATGCATGAGCAAAAAATTGAATTCTCTGATACCCTGTAGTTTATTTCGGTTTAGAAGTTATGCCAATCGAACTAGATTTCCTCTAAAGCAGTCTCAATCATTATGCAAAGATTTCCCTGTTTTATGTGTTGGAATTGTCAATCTAAGCAGCGCTTTCTCATCAACTATTTCTCTGCTTTCTTCATTTCCAATGTAATTTTATTGTTTTTGTTCTTTCTCCATGTTTTAGTAGACAATTTTTTTATTCTCGTAGACCGTGCCGTATCTTTGACTTCACTCTAATATCATTTTGTTACTAACTACTAGAAAATAAAAACCTATAATTTAGCCTTTTTTTAAAATTGAACTAAACATTGCTATGTATAAAAGGGAGTGGCTAGAAATTATTTACTATTTAAATCGCAATAAAGTTATTTAAAGTGGAAAATATATAATATCATATAACTATAATTATAATAATTATTTCATATAATTATTTAAAATGAGAACCACTCAAAGTAAAGCTAATAAACTTGAAGGAAATGACATAGAAACCGAGCAAACTGCTGAAGAAGACGATCTATGTATTACTATATAACAACTAAAGAAATTACTTTTTGATAAATTTGATGATATAAAATCCACCATTGTATTAAACCATGAAACCCTTATCTCGTAACTAAAACTTTTAGGTGAAACAGCTTCAAAAGCACTAAAAATTGGTAAAATTAATGAACAAAAAATCGAAAGTCTGGATTTCGAAAACATTGGGTTTAAAAACAATTTAAAAACAAACATTTATAAAAGAGTTAGGAGATCAAATAGATTATCAAGTAAACAAGAGTATGCGGCCAACAATGGTGATCAAAGGTAATCCTGAGAGTGAATATATTATATATTATAAGCTGAAAAAGGAGGCAACCCTATTACTGTAAAATTCCAAAGTTGGAAGTTTTTGGAGTCAGTTAAATCTGCTATTATAAACCCATTGAAAAACAAACAGTGTAAAATATTTGTCTCATATATGTACTCTAAAAGACTAAATGATCGAGTAAACAAAGCCAAAAAATACAGACAAGAAATTCTGGAGAAGGAACCTGGATGGAATATATTCGTAGGCTATAATGCTAAAACAATGAGAAGAATAAGAGACTCAAACAACAAATATGAACTTATTAAAACTTTCTAAAAAAGTTATTTTTTTAAACAAACATTATTCTCTCTACTAAAATTGTCGCCCTGTTATTTTATTTTTCTAGCATTCTGTTTCTATTGTTTTAATCAATTATATAAACAAACCATACGTTACAACATCACATATAATACCTCTCCCTTTACTGTCATATCATGCATATCTCTTATATTATTTATTATATTGTTTATAATGTCTTGTGTTATTATAAAAGTTAAAACTTTAATATTTGTTCTGCTATTTTGTTGTGTCTTTTCGCTACTTGTTAATGTGTTTTTTGTAGTTCTCTATATCAAAAATTGTTCCTTCTATGTTTACTTATTATTTTGTTTCTTACTTGTCGTTTTCCCTTTAGCCTTAACTACTAATAATAACTACGCTTTTACCAATTTGTACTTTAAATTTTGAAAATTGTAAATGTTGTTCCAGAAAAATAGGGGAAAACCACCGTGCTCTGAAATGCAAAGTATGTAGCAGCTGGTTCCATATAAAGTGCAGCAATACAGATACAGCTTCTTAAAAACTAACCACCTAATCTAACAACCACAATTTATGGTATTGCAAAACCTGCAACCGACATGCTTTTCCTTTTACTGAGCTGGAAGATAAAGTTTGTAAACTAAATTTACAAGGTAATTTATTTTCTTTTTTATATGATTTAAATAATCTAATATAAAGCTTAAATAAAAAGATTTTATTGGAATTACCGAGTCGAACTTCAAAGGGTAAAAATCCAACCAAACTTTACCAAACTACAACATTGAAAATTGTTGAACAAAAAGAGTTAAAACTTTTAAAACATTTCAAAATTTCAAAAAAATATAATTATATAAAAATAGATGAATTAATTATTTAAATAGTACGTTAAAAACTTTCTTGATATTCTTGACAAAGAAAGCAAACAACTTTTTGTTCTAGGAAATTTTAACGCTGATTTATTAAACAAGTGTAACAATATCAGCGTTGATGATTTTACAGATACAATGACTTTTAACTCTTTTTTAACTTTAATAATTAGACATACAAGAAATACTTATAAAAGTAAAACACTAATTCACAACATTTATAAAAAGCAAAGAAGTAGCTGCAGGAAATAACCCATACGATATCCCATATCTGATCATCTAGCGCAATTTGCAATGTTAGACATGAATATAGAACAACACAAGTCCTCTACAACAATTATAAAAGATTATAAAAAATGAAAAAAAAGATGAAACTTTTTAAAATATAATTATAACGATCCTGAGATACAAAAACTAGTTTCTCTCACAGAGGTTAAATTAGATTTACATTAACCCATCAAAAAGATACCATTAAAACCTTCACTTCAACGTAAAAAACAATGGATGGCAAAAGGGATATTAAAACGTAATTTCTTATACAAAAGTATATTAATGTGAAAAATGAAACCGCCAAAACATTTTTATGGTTATGCTCAACACCAAAACTTGATCGCGAATCTCATCACGAGAAAGAGCAAAAATAGCTATTATAAAGATTTTTTTCATGGTCATATAAATAATTTGAAACAAGTATGGAATGGAATAAAATCAAGTATAAATATTTCAAACAAAAACAAAAAAAAAAGCCATCAGCTATGTTAATTAACAAAAAGACTGAAACACACTCTGGAGTGATAGCAAATTCTTTTAATAATTAATTTGGAACAATTGCAGAAAAAACTACAAAAGAAACTCTTAAAATGGAAAAATCATTCTATGTCTACTAAATCATGACAATGGGTCTTGTTTTTGTTATGGTACCTACTATACCAGCAGAAAAAAACATAATTAACCAATTCAATCATAAAAAAAGCAGTTGGTCCATTTAGTATTCCAACAAAGGTATTAAAAATCATATCTCCTTTAATAAGTGTTCATCTTAGCAACATAATAAACATCTCTTTAGAGACTGATATTTTTCCATCATGTCTAAAAAAATTGTTTGTTATACCAATTCACAAAAAAAATTCAAAAATCTTGCTTGAAAATTATAGACCAATTTCTTTATTATCCAGCATAGGTAAAATATTTGAAAAAATCATGCATTGCAGACTGACTAACTTCCTTATAAATATAAAATACTTTTTAACAATCAGTTTGGGTTCAGAAAGAAACATAATACAAAACATTTAACAACCAAACTAGCTGAAAACATCATTGAGACCCTAGATTCTAGAAAAATTGCTGCAGGTATCTATAGATCTAAAAAAGATCTATTTTGACATTTGACACAGTTGAAAGTTCCATTCCAAAAAAAATACATTATTACGGATTTCGAGGGAAGTCTAAAAACTGGTTGTATACATATCTTACAAATGGGACGCAACAAGTTTCAATAAATTGTAAAAGTCTGCAGCAATAACAATAAAACATGAAGCTCCAGAGGGGTCTGATTTAGGGCCGCCTTTGTTTTTAATATATATCAACAATTTAAACAACTCTATCCACTCTTCTGTTTTTCATCTTGCCGACGATAAATATCTTTTAAATATAAATTCATCAATGAAGAATTTAAATTCGCAAGTAAATCATGACCTTAAACATCTTTGTATCTGGTTATGAACCAATAAAATTTCTTTAAACACAACAAAACATCAAAAATTACAAAAAAATATAAGTGGTCAAAAACTCCATCCATTAAAATACACTAAATACTTTGGCATTATTCTTGATGAACACCTCGATTGGAACACCCATATTAAGACCATTATAAACAAAACCAGTAGAAACGTTGGGATATTAGCTCTAAAGTATGATATTACGTAGATAAAAAATTCACAAACATATCCTATGCAATTGTTAACTTGCATTAAATCTACAAGTTTGGGCACAAAATAGAAATCTGCTAAAAAAAGAGCATCAATAAAGGTCAATTGAGTAAAACTTTGAAATGAAATTTATAAAGTTACTGACATGGGAAAAAATGTTTTTAGGCAACTTAAAAAACTAAATAAAAACATAACTATCTTTATGTGCATATAAATGTATCTTTTGTATGTGAATAATGTTAAATGTAATGTCATATCAACTTTGTTTATTTAAGTGTTTTGCATTAATTCATTAAAAATATGATTATTATCTTTATTATTAGCTGTAATTAAAACATTTATCACATTATGTTATTTTTATAAAATTAACTCTAGGTGGCCACTGACCTCTAGTGTATTTTTACTCCTCGCTAGAGTGATATTTAATTTATACCTTACAAATTTAAAAAAATAATAATCATTGTATATAT
>JAUZNK010084021.1:0-12977 GCA_035046665.1 Euphysa ruthae | reverse complement strand
TATGTTCCATTATTAAGATTAAGAGTTATATCAAGAAAATTAACTAGTTTAATATTACATTGGATTTCAATTTCTAATTTTTGAATACGTTTTTTAAGCATTTCAGATTTTGGTCCACTTGTGTTTTCCAATATGGCAAGTTCATCATCCCGATATAACCCAATATTTTTTATATGTATATATATATATGGTGTAGTATAGCATTACATTGGAGGTGGGTAAACGTCAATTTAGCCCCGTCGAGTTTAGCCCTTTTTTCGAGTGAGCTCCTTTGTGACATAAGTTTGTAAATAACTATAAAGATACTTCGAAGTATATTTAGAGGGGCTAACTCATAGTACATTGAGGTGTTTCATTCAATTTTAGTTAATTTTTTTCGGACCGTTAATAAGCAATATAATTAATTAGCTTATCGTAGAGTAGAGAATGATTTGTGCTTTGTTATATTTACTCAATCACCTGTTAGTGCGCATATTTCGAGTAACTTATATACAGATTAATCTTAAGCTGACAGCTTTATTATTAGCGCAATTTAACTATATTTGAACTTCATAAATATTTTGAAAATAATAAGATCGTATTAACATCGCAACAATGGCTACATTGCAAGAGGAAGAAGAAGACACACAAACAGAAGTTACTTTCATTAAACGATAACTAACACCTTTTTCAGCTATCAGTGTCAATGCTGAAACAGGTGCAAATATTATAAAAAAGCTTCAAGTAATTATATATCATATGTTGTGTTATTTATATTTTGTTGCTACCTTAAATATTTATTTTGTTAAACTTTTTGGAGTACAATTAAGCTTTCATTCAAACATTCAATTAAGTTAATTTAATCTAAGACGTGTCCATTATCAAACTATAATAAGCTGATTAATCATATTGTTCATTAATAGTCAGAAAAAAATTTGAAAATCATTAGTGACTTCGAGTTAGCCTCAAGAGGCAAACCTGTGGGCCCTTCTGTAAAAAATAAATTTGAAAACTATTTGTTGCCCCCACATTAAAAATATAAATACGTTGGAAATACATAGCTTTACTCTGGTGTACATAGAGCTCCCATTTAAGCTTACAGTAAAAATCAACATCAAAAGTTGTTAAAATACCATAGAGGATATTTTGTCATTAAATTCCAATGAGCCCAAGTTTTTACCAAAAATGATGTTTTTAAAATTTTCATAAAGATCTATCAAATATAATAGATTTATATAATATATATTTATATAATAATATAATAATATACATAAATAATGTAATAATATATATTTAATTAACACAGCCATTTTTCACAGTAAATGAAATTAAAAAAATTTTTTTTAAATTTGTTTTTATTTTTTAAATTAAATTTGTTAATAATAATATGTTGGAGTTAGTGGCGTATCTGTGTTCAATTTGCCACCTGTCTAAGTTTTTCACTTTTTTCATAATACTCAACTTATTTGGTTCTGTGCGTTTATTATATCTGTTTCTCCCAATTTATTTTCAAATTTTCAATAGATAGAAGGCACTTTGTACCCAATATTTTTAAATCAATTTTCTAGTTTTTTTTTGTCGTACATGTTCACATAGAAGTTATATATAACAGTAATTCTATAACCATGTGTTATAGAAGGATAATAAATATAAAAGTATCATCAAAAGACTACTGTTGTTTGTAATTTGGAAATAAAACAACTATTGGTTTTATCAACTAAAAAAAATTATTTCATCAAAAATAATAGTCAAGTGTTTTAAACAAGGTATATGGTATTTTAAAATAGTGAAGTTTTCCGTTCTAGTACTCATCAACCTGTTTACACTTTAAAAATAATCTCATAAAACTGCCTCATCATTACGAAGACAAATTCACTAACTTTCTGGAATATTTACAATTGCAATGCATTGTGGGTATAGTAGATGCACTTTATAATAGATTTTTACTAAATAATATCATTATAGTAACAATATATAAATTCATTTTTTGTGATGGATATTTTAGTTAGTTTACTTTTTTTTATTGTAAAAAAGCTAAAATGTCATTTTGGGGAGATGAAGGAGGCTTCTTTGATGATGATCAAGGTGAAGAAGCGCAAGTATCAGCTAATTTTACACAAGTTGGACGGGACTCCCTCATATTTCTTATAGACACTTCAGAATCAATGTTTATTAAACCAGAAAACAATGAAATAACACCATTTCAAAAATGTCTTCAATGTATTCGTAATGTTCTATTGAGTAAAGTTATCAGTCGCAATACTGATCTTGTTGGTGTTATTTTCTATGGTACCGAGAAGCATAAAAATTCGAATGACTTTAAAAACGTGTTTACATTTCAGGAGCTTGATGTTCCTGGTGCTACTCAGATCCTAGAGGTAGAACATTTGGAGAAATCTGTGAGTAGTTTTATTGATACCTATGGACATTCCAACAAATATTCAATTTCTGACGCTCTTTGGTAAGTCCTTGTTTATTGAGCTTTGCACATTGCTGACTAAAAATTTTTTTTGCATGAAGTTAAAAGACCATAGAGGATATATTGTCTAGAACTCATTTTTTGGTTTAGGATGTTTCATAGTTTAAAGTTCGTAGGGTTCTTCGCTGATCTAACTGCTGTTGGTAGTTTATTGAAAATTTTTGCACCTGTGAAAAAAAATCTCTTTTTAGCAATTTCCAGTTTTACAAGTGGTGTCTTTATCACATGCAATTTTGATTTCGGGTGTTTATACTATGCAAATTAACTGTAAAATAATTAATGAAATTATAGCAAGTCGTTTGATCAACACACTTTCTTACTGTAACACGCACAAACTTTTTAATTAGTTTTTCACTTGAATGTAAACTATTGTACTCTTGATGCCTTTTGTAAATAATTTTTTATGCTAGCTTTTCACTTGATCTCAGTGAAGAACGTTTAGTATCATTCAGTTTCAGATTGTCTAAACTGTTACACGTTAGAGGGAAGGATCATCATTTTATAGATTTTTCAACTAGTTTTTGTTGAAAACTTGTGACATATTTTGTTCTAGGACATGCTCCCACTTGTTTGCTAGTAGCAGTTATAAACTTGCACAGAAACGAATTTTGCTGTTTACAAACACTGATGACCCTCATCATGATGACATTGCATTGAAAAGACAAGCTCTAAAGAAAGGAAGAGATGTTGTAGACCTTGGGATTGATATGCAACTTCTGCACATGAAAAAAGGTATGTAATAGGCGTTGCATACTCTTAATGATGATGATGATGATTATGATTATGACGATGATGATGATTATGATGATGATGATGATGATGATGATGATGGTGATGATGATGGTGATGATGATGATGATGATGATGAAGATAATCATGATGGTGATGATGATGACGATGGTGGTGGTGATGATTAAAATCTGATTTAAAATCAGAAACGAATTTAAAACTGTACCAAACAAAATATCCATGTATACTAAAAATAAATTGGGATATATAGATTCAGAATTACTGCCATTCCAGGAAAGAATAATTGCACCTTTAGTATTGTCTCAAGGATTTCATCCCAGAGCAATGAATACCAAAGCATAAATAGAAGCCTCTGAATATTTTGGAAATAATCTGCAATAACCATGAAAATCATAACAACAAAATCATCATAAAAAACTCAGTACATTGACTTGAAAAATTCAACTTGAATTTATAGATAATAAAGGAGTTTGAAATCATTCTAGAAAATTTTGGCCAATATGAGAAGATATCAAACGATCATCATTAAAGCCCTTCGACATATAGTAGGAAAGATACTGACACTAGCCAACATAAAAGACAGAATCACATGATATCTGCATAAAAGTCTCCAATGAGAAAACACTGTGAACGCAAGAAAATGATTCTCCTGGCCAGGTATGAGTGCCTAAATGCAAAATCAAAAAAAAAAAAAAAAAATCAATATCAACAATGCAAAGAAATTGCTCAAATTTGAATCAAATCAAACTGCAGCAAATTAGCCATTCTAATTATTAAACCCAGAACAGAAGATCCATTTCAAAGGATAGTAACAGACACATTTAAAATTTTGGGATACAAATTCCTAGGATATGCAAAAGGATATTCCGGGTGGACAAAAGTCGCCTTAAATAAACATGACATTAAAGCTTCGAAGATATTTAAAGAAGATACTTCATAAATCTTGAGGAACCAGAAGAACTGAAATGGTTCACTCCACTCTAATCAACTCCACTCATTCTAAACAGAGAGGTTTCTTAAAAAATGAAGTACCAACTAAGGACTTTGATCTCCCTATTAAACACAGTACAATGGTCAAGCCATAAAAATGATAAAGCACATATTAAACCTTAGTTCACCTGAACTATATGATACAGAATAAGGCGCTAGAACACTGATCCTGGATTGAAAAATACCTCCACCAGATATAGGTATAGACATTAGCTCTTATATATAAATCAAGTGCAGCACTTATACATAAAGTAAAGGGAATTGCCTATATATAAAGGTAAAAGTTTTACTTAATGTAAAAAATAATATTTATACATTATTTAAAAATTAAAGCTTATAAATTATGTAAATTATGTAAAAAGTACTATTACATAAAAGTAAGCAATGCAGCTTAAATAAAGGTAACAATTATATTAGATGTAAAAAATAACATTAATACATAACGAAAAAGTTATCGCTTATGCACAGAGTAAAGGGTAGCACATACACATAATGTAAAAAATACCCTTTGTGTTTGTGTTAAAAAAAAAAAAAAAAAAATGAAAGAAATTCTAAACAACACATGAAAAATTGAAACAATTTTCATAATAAAACTTTCAACGGGAGTGGTAATATCGAAAACGATGCTTTCAAAAAAAATCGAAAACTTGTGTCCAAACACAAAGAAAACATGCATCAAGTTTTGACCTCGAGTGGCCTGGACACTGGATTTGATAAAATTTTGAGCATATAATGCAATATCATCAATATTTTCTAAAAAAAAACGAGACTTTAGAATAATTATTAAAAACTTGGACCGAGAGATAAAATTTTAAAATTGGCTCACAAAATTATTACAAAATCTATCAGAAAATATATCAACATGAATTTCAAAAAATTGCCTATGTAGTCATACTTTTAGAGAAAATAAATACAAAAAAAATTTCAGCTGTTAAAGAAACCTATGCGAAATCAAAGGGTTGCTTCACTCTAAACAAACATATATGTTTGAGTTAAGAAAAATTATTGCTGGTTGGCTTGTCAAGAATAAAGTTACCTGAATTATTTCTAGAAGTTTACATTTTGCTTGATACACCGCATAAGGTATCAATCTTTGCTGAACAACAATTTGAAAGACCTTTTCACAAGCATTATCAATGAGATCTTGCAACAATTCAGCTATAAAATCCTCACTGTTTTCCTCCTCCAAAAGTTCAGCCCTGCCAAAAAAAATGAAAAAAAAATAATATTGACATTAAGGCAATCCAAAATCAATATTTTAAATCATTTCAACAATTTTATCTTTATTCATACCAAACTTCTTACGTAGTAAAAGGCCAATTTTGGAAAAATTGGGATTTATAATGCGACAAAAATTAGACTATAATCTCAATGAAAGTAATATCTTATTATGCTTACCATCAACACCATTGAAGCATAAAGAAGTTTTTGAGAAAAAAATTTCTACATGATAAGGTAAATTACTAGTTGAATTGAAAACCTCTTTTAATAAAATCAACACTAACAGAATAAATGAAAAAGCAGTGTAATCAATGGAACTTAACAGTAAAACATGTACAAGAATGGAGACTAGATAACCATTTTGTGATGTCAACGCAAGGTACACTTACTTTGACCGCCTATTGATAAAAAAGTCGATAACATATTTTCATTTTAATTTGAAAGCTCTAATTCAACTATAAACTAATGTTGCTGTTTACTGGTTTGCTAACAATAAGACTTGAAAGAATTAATACGTTAATTATCGATTATCGCAATAAATATATATCTGTATATATATCTGACACCATGTCTACGCAAACACCTTGTTTTAAACCATAAGCTGTGCAAATAAACAAAGAGCCGAAGAGTCGTGAGATGAAATAAATACAAATTTTCATAGATAATTTCTCTAATATTAGCATAACTGAAAAATACCTTAAAAAAAGCTATCTCCTGCTTAAGAGGAAATTATAAGTATATTTAATTGATAATTTTAAAAAAAAACCTCTGAAATCATAATGGGAACTACAGCAATGGAAATTCTATGCTAGATTTCAATAACTGAACGTTTTGGATAAACTGATGAATTTCTGTGCCCAAAAGAAACACTACCTAAATCAAACTGGATAATTATGTCAGATACCTCCACACTACACATAGCATTGCAATCAAGTTTCCCATTGCAATAAAGAAAAAGCGGAACATCTAACTTGTATGACATAGCAGCAGCAAAAGCCACTACATCTGTATCTTCACCATCTTTCACAATAAGTGTTACCACATCATCCAATATCATTTTACTTACGCGGTAGAATATCTATGTGCCAGTGTAGTGTTGGTCACAAGTGTTGGTTTTCCACTTTTACAAGATCAAAACGTCTCGGGACTAATTTATAATTTAAAAATATTCATTTATAAACATATTTTAACAACGCACAACTTTTTGAAGTTATGCTATTTTAGTACCGTTGGCCCTAACAATTTTTCAAAATAATATGATATATTAACAGTGTCTCTGACGAGTGACTTTCACTGACCTGATAAGTTTGATAAACAGCTTCTAGCAACAACTGAATTTTAGCTCATGTTATCTCCTTTCATTAATTTATTAATAATAAATCCTCTCTCAAAACTAGCTTTTCTGTGCTTTAAAACTAGAATCAACTTTAACCCAGATTTGAGTTCAGATAATAATTTGTATTTGATATCGTTACAGATGAAATTTTCTACATTATCGACATTGGAAGCAGTTTTTGCAATATTCTTATGCCATTAGATAGTGCTACTGTATAAAGTGTATTTAAATGATTCATTCTGATCTTTAGTAAGTTGTGAAAACAGATTTTTCAGGAAAGTTTGTAATCGTATTTTGTTCCCACTGTTTCTGAAAAACTTTGCAAAGTCATTAATAGATGGAATGACAGTATATGACTTGGGGTATACATTACGTCTAAAAGATTCGCCTGCTCTTCTTTTATGTTCTGCTTCTTTTATATACCAATCATTATCATATCTGTCATTTAGGAGATGGAATTCAATGGCTTCGGGGTGGTGTCGTAGGATATGTTAAATAATTTAGTAGCACATTCTTTCCAAATTTAGTATGACTTGTCAGATTTATCACCATCTTATTTTATTGGTATTCCTTTTCGCCAAATTAAACCCACAGCAACTATTACTCTTTGTGCATTATTTTTTAAATAAACTTCAGATTGAGCCAGGGTAAACCTTTCCTTGAGCATTGATTTTACAGCTTTTCGGATGCATTCAGTTGCAGTAAATATCGATAGAGGAATATTTTTCAGTCGAAACTGCATCAAATAATGTAATTCCAACTTAGATTGTTCTGCCCGCTTAACTAAATTAACCACGGCTCTATTTTCCACTGTTTTAAATTTTTAATTTGGTTAGATTGTTTTTATGGTTCTTTCGTAAATGACGATCTATTCTGATTGGTTCTAGCAGTTCTGATTTTGAGGTAATAATTATTTTTTCGATAATTTCTTGTTTCGCCATCACTATGTGCACTTGCAAAGTCGTCTATCAGTTCTCTGGATGTTGTTCGACCTGATTCAAGAGATTTAAGATTATGTTTGGAAAGATCCATGGGTTGCATTCCCATTCTTATACAGCTTTCTAATCAACTTTCTAGATTTTGAGTTTTCCCCATGACCTACTTCACATGTATACCTTTAATGTTTGTGATTTTGTTTACTGCTTGTTATACCTATTAATTTTGTTATACCTATTAATTGTCATAATCTGATTGACTAATTTAGTAACTATTTTTTTTTCTCCTTTTTCTACAAAAAAATGGAATAAATTTGTCTTTTTCCATTTTATTCATCACAAGCCTGTTTTTAATATAATGAATCCTCATGGTTTAACGCTTCTCACGTTTAAGAGTTGACTTTAGTCATCTAAAAGAACATAAGTATCGGCATAACATTGCTGATACTCTGGTTGCTTTTTGTAATTGTGGAATCTTAGAATCTGAAACCACCGATCACTTCCTCTTATGCTATTCGTTGTTTGCTTAAAACAGAATACTCCTCCTTGACAATATTGTTAAGTTAATTGGGAAGTATATCAAATTCTTAAAGAATCTATCTCTTATCTATCTAAAAGCATTATGAAGATTTGACTTACCGCTTTTTTCTTGAATTATTTCCCTTTAGCTTAACTATTTACTTTATTCTACTGGCAGTTAGATTTGTCTAACACCTAATATGTATTTTTTACTGTCTGTTTTATATTTTATTTTATTTACGTCAATTTCCTTTGTAAATTTGTGTTATTTTTAAAAAAAAATCAATCAATTTTCTGGATTTTCAATTTACCCGATTAACTACTTCACATCTGTTGCGCTTTGTAAACTCTACAAGTATGTCTTTAATGATCGTGATTTTGTTTACTGCTTGACAGTTTGTGTTCACCATGCATATTTTTTTTTTATTATACTTATCCATCCACCTTTTATCTTACTGCCCTTGTTCATGCACATTTCAATGGTCTGATCAGGTGGAATTGATATGGTCTACCAGTCAAAGAAAAAGTTCCATCTATCATCCTCTTCCTGTTATAGTTTTAAATAATATGAGTAATATTTGTAGTCGTCAATTGATATCCATGGCAGCATTTGCCTCCATAAAAACAAGTATTCTCCCTATTAATAAATGCGTAAAGAATGGTAATTGAGGAATAAAATTTCAACAATTTCTAAAAAGCCCCAATGCTTGATATGATCTAAACATGACTGTTGAAGATTATCAAATACTTAAGCGACAGATTTTCGAAATTTTTTACTGACTCTTGTGTAATTTCTTCATTATTGGTTATGCATACACATATTGATCTAAGTTCACTTGACATACATAGTTTTATGGGATCCTTTTTAGACGTCTTCTTGCAAAGCAACTCGTATGATAACTTGTATAATCGCATAACTCTACTATAATGCTTCTCTTTTAGTGCATGATCTACTGAACCACATTGGATTAAACCAGCTAATACTAAATCATACTAAATCAGATAGCTCACTTCCAAAAAAAATTTTATTAATAGTTCCCAAAAATGCTAGTTGGATATGAAATGATCCAAGAACAGGTAGAATATTTTCATATTTAATGGTATTTTACTTCTGAAATAAGTTTGAAAACTTGTTGGCCACCAACAAGCTGTATAAAAGGTATATTTTTGAATTCTGAGATTTCCTTACACTTTCGCATTGATAGATTTACAGTCAATTTGTCTGGATGCTTTGGGAATGTCAAGTGATAAAAGCTTTTAGCTGTTACTTGAGGATTACTATAGTTTCATAGTTAAAACGAAAACATGCTCCTATTGTTTAAACTTCAAAAAGTGAAATATTCTCAATGTGTAGATTTAACTGTGTCAATGCATATGCAGAGAATCAAATCCTCCAACTCTCTGTAGTTTCTTTCGTTTTTGAAGTTACTGCCAATGGAGCTATATTTCCTCTAACTGAAGTTTTGTAGGAGTTTACTTTGATACAATCAGTATGCATATATTTCCTTGTTTTATGTGATGGAATTGTCAATCTAAGCAGTGATCTAAGCATCATCTATTTCTCTGTTTTCTGTATATTCATATCATGAAGGTCCTTTTCGTATTGTTCTAAAAATTTATTAGTAGGAAATTTCTAAAAATGTCTTAGTAGACAATTTGGGCCCGTGTTCTAGTTTGTATTCTTGTAGACTGTGCCATATAGATCAACTTTTCTCCAAGTTACTGCTATAACCTTTAAATTTTGCCACGCACCAATTTTTTTTCTTCCTTTTATACATAGTTCGAAGCCTAACATACAAACAGCATCATCAATTGATTTGCTGCTAGCAGCAGCAAGTGAATAATGGCTTTGACATTACTCTAATATCATTTTAATATTATTTTGTTATTAAGAAAATAAAAACCCAAAATTTATCCTTTTTCTTTTTAATTAAACTAAACATATTATGAGCTTAATTCCTAATCCCTACAGTTTGATATATTAATGGATTATAAAAATGACTCTCATTTATTAAAAACATATATTACAAATCAAAATAGTCTCCATAATAATATGATAACTGTTGGTTTTATTAATTGATTTAGCTGAATGAATGAGTCAACCTTAACAGTGAAAAACCGATATGATTATGAATATGATTTTGTTATCCAAGGCCAACTTGGTGACTCAATAAATAACCTATAATAATGTTGTAATACCTGAACAATGGAATAAGAAATGCTGATTGTACATCAACAAAAGTTGGTTAATTTGCATAAATAGAAGGAATTAGTAATTCTTGCCTTAAATGATAAATAAAAAGGAAGAATCCTATATTTAATTTCATAATATAGCCTGTTTGGTTTAATATTGAAAAAGAGAGATATTTTGTATTATTTTATGACAATTTTTAGTATTTATGGCCAACTTAGTGACTAAGAATGTTTTTTGTTGATTGTGATACATTAAAAAATAACATACAATCTTAAATCAGTAATAAAAATTCATTTCAATCTTGGTAATTCCTTTTTTTATGACATTTTGAAGAATTTAAGAAATTCCAAAGTATTAATAATCCGCCAGTGATTGATAAATGTATTTTAATAATAATTTTTTACATAATTTCCCTAGTCTCTAGCTCCTTTTTGTTGACTTGTGTCTGAATCTTTTTCCATACTTCTTCTCTGTTGAGGGTGTTATTGAAGAACTTTTGGGTATGTTTGCACTGAGCCGGATTCTGTTTGGATGTGGCATAATTTGCACAGCCAGATGTTTTCCCACTTTGGTTTTCTTAACTTTGGGTCAAGCGTTCCTATTCTTGTTCTTAATATGGCAATAGCTGTCTTTTTAGGGAGTGACATATACTTTTTTGGTTCTCCTATTTTCATAGGATCCGTTATATTTTCCCTTAGTCTGTGGCTATCCTTTATTATTTTATGAAATCTTTCTTCACTTCTAACTATCCGTTTCCATTTTCTTTTGTTCATTTCCTGTGGTGCTTCTAATTTTAATACTATGTGTGTCAATTTAAGGATTTGTTTAAACCATGGTAAGTTATTGCATAATTGGTCCTTTATTATTGCTTGTAATGCTCTGCTCTCTTTTTTTTACTCTAACTCACATAATAATTTGATGATTTGTAATTTCTAGGTCCCCTGGTATGATACCCATTTCATTTTGCAACCTTGCTATTGGTGTGCTCTGTGGGGTTCCTGTGGAATTTCGCAAAGTTTTAGCAGTTAGTCGGCTTATCTTTTCAGGTCGCCTTCGTCTTTGTTGGTGTTAATTGCTGCTATTCCATAAACCAGTTTTGGGACAAAGCATTTTTTGCATATTAGAAGAATACTTTCCATGTAATGGTTTTGTAGGCTTGTTCCAAGACAGCAAGACATTTCTATTATCCCTTTCTCTTTTATGTGGATGTCTGCATTGTTTCTGTTGTTGTACCAGATTCCCAGCATTTTCTATTTTATTACTTCCTCCAATTCGTTTCCTGCAAGTGATATTTTCTTGGCTACTACTTCTTTTTTTTTGGTTTAAATTTTGAATTCTACAGAAAACCCCCAGCCTAAGAAAAAAAATACCTTAGGTAATTTCCATCGCCACATAAAAATCTACCAAAATCAACCTCCAAACCTACTCAGACTAAAAAAAAAAAAAAAACGGAAACGGAATCCTCATATTGCACTCTACTACATCTCAAGTGACAAGAAGACAAAGATTAGAGTTTTTTAATTATATTCATTATATACATATTATATTACGATTATTTATACAGAATAGCCACTTCAGTGAATTTCACATTATCAATGTGGATCGTATTTTAGGCAGTGGCTTAAGTTAAAACTCCCATTTGTGCTATGGCAGCAATTAATAAAGATTTTTTTTTTTTCAATCGAACTTGCAATTAAATTTTCTTTTTTTGCTCTCGAGTTAATTTGAACCCAACACATTTTCCATTACAATTCACAACAATCTTGCTAGAAAATGTGCTACCGCAAATTTAATGGAGATCTGCGGACATGAGCTTCGGGTTTCATTCAAATTATTCCTAGAAATTTTTTATTCAACGTCTTCTAAGTGAGTTAATGATATAACTTCTTACAAACATTTTTCCTAAAAGAACTAAAGATGTATATAATAAAATATATTAAATTTTTTCTTTCTATATCTTTCCAGGTAAATCGAAAACTAAAAATGGAAAAAATGGATCCGGAGACCAATGCAATATCCGCTCGGCCAGACAACCATCATGTAAATAAATAAATCAAGTAAATGAAAGCTTCTGAATAATGACAACTTACGGGGAATTTTTTTGTAATTCTTAAAAATTAATTCAGGTTTGGGTGGCTGAAAAAATTGAGTTCGGCATCAAGTTCTGAAAAAAAAAGCATTTCCAGGATCTAAAAAATCTTCTTACACAGGCATTTTACGTGGCAAAAAGTCAGATAATTCAAAAATCCTGGTTTTAGATTTAAAATTTTTATGGCATATAAACAAAAAAAAATGAAAGACACAGGTGTCTCAGGAGATAGTGAGTCAGTAGATACTGAAGCCCCTAAAAAGGTGAGTCAGTGGATAATAAAGTCCTTAAGCAAGTGAGTCAGTAGATGCTAAAGTCCTTTCACTTTCACTTCATGAAACATTTAATAAATATAAATATATGAATCTCTGTATGTGCTTGCATGCGTGCGTGTGTGTGTGCATGGGTGAGTGTATGTATGCATGCATGAATGCATGTATGTATGTATGTATGTATGTATGTATGTATCTATTGATGTATGCATA
>JAUZNK010084020.1:0-29399 GCA_035046665.1 Euphysa ruthae | reverse complement strand
TCAGTAATCTATTTTTATAGAGTTTGAGATTGTCTAATATATACTTTAACATATTTTTATTTGGAGGCTTTCACCAGAAAAATGAATTATTTGGATTTATTGGTTCAATGATAGAAAGAACTGGATTGTTTATACACCTGTTACATTAGAATACACATTTATTGACAAAGTGCACTCTTGTATTATTGATGAGAATCTTTTATGTGCTTTGTCAGCACTAACACTATTGATATTTCGGAATAAATCTTGATCCAATGTTTTGTTACGCTACAAATTGCATTTAAGAACGTAACGGGATGCAATTTATTGGTTTCTTAAATAAAGACTGTTTCATTAGCTATCTTGCAAGATTTATACACTTTACTGTATTTTGATTACCTTTATGTTTTATTTGATCATTTAATAATGAGACTTTTGTAGATATATTTAATCCATCCAGTATGGTGCTGCATTAGCTTAGTTGTAGCAAGGGAAATAAGGTTATTCTTGTTTTTCTTGAATTTATGTTAGGAACTCAAACTTGTAAGTCTTTGATCAGTGGAGATTTTATAGGACAGTTTGTTTCTATAATATTGTTTATGGCAGTTGTTCTGCTTATCTTTCTAAATTTTTGCCTGAAAGATGTGCTTCTTAAACCCTATGTGCAGAATTTTCATATAGTTCAAACTATTTTCTAAACATATTTTTCCTATTTTCTGTTAAAGGCTGGGATAATTATGACCAGATTTATGTAACTCAACATCTGTTTTTATAGTCAAATCCTGGCTAACAAATCTATCTTGCCATAAGCCCGATTCTATTTTTAATACCACAAACCCAATAGGTCTCAAAAATCTCTAAAAGTTTTTTTCATACTAATCTCTTCTGGTAACACTTTTTCAAAAAACTAGAGCACTGAGTACCACTAATACACAACTATTAAGGATGCTGTGGTAATTAAAGCTAACATCGAAAAGCTAGATTGATGTTATAGGCGTTATAAAATGAGTGTTTGGGGCGTTCTTAATCAAATACCATTTACAAACTTCTAAAAAATGTTTTAGATGAATGAACATGATGATTAATATTTTTAAAGTATTTTTTGCACACAGAAAATATATGTTTTTTTACAAAATTACATTTTTATCCCCTGAAAGATCAAATATCAAGGTTATCAGTTTTTTTGTTATCAATATTCAATTTGAATTTATCTGGGAAATTTTGCCACATGATAAATCACAAAAAATTTATTTAACAGCTTTAACAAAAGTATGTTCATTTTCAAATTATTAAAAGATTTCACATTTTTTATGTGCTTACTCGTTTTTGCATCATGATTTTTCTTTCCTGAATTTATCAAAGTGACCTCATGGCTTTTTAAAACTGCTGATAAAGCAAGCTTTCAACGCAATATGTTATGAATTATTTCAAGGTTGATGCTATATTTAGAGAAACTTCACTGGGCTTTAATTTCAACATTCAATATTTAATCTAGTTTCTAAATAAGTAGTAAATTGTGAAACTGTCATCATCACGTTACTAAACCTTTGACAATTTTTAAGCATTAATGCTCTTCTAGACGTTTTACCTCCTTTGCGGTGTTTCCTAACAAAATCCTAGAAGAAAAAATTTTATATTAATCAATGCAGCTTGGTGATGTTCAGCTGATTCACAAGATTTTCATGGGTTGCTGTGCTCTGGTCATTGTGTTCCATCGTTTCTTATGAGTTTTCCTGTGTACGATAGACCTTAAGAGCAAACTTACTTGTAAATCTTCCAAAACGGATTCAAGTTTTGACCTTTTTAAGGTAAAAGTGACTTGACTTTACAAGTCAGTAAAATTTGATAAAATTTCATACTTCTCATTACTGTAAAGTTTTCAAAAAATGACTAGAAATTTTTCAAAAAATAGAATTTTTGACATATTAAACTGTTTTTGTGTTTTGAAAGAATTGAGGGATTATCATACTTTTTTCATTTTCTCCATTAGCATTTTACTTGAGGTTATGGGGTTAGAATATTTAAAAATTACAAAAAGTGGAATATATATATATATATATATATATATTATATATAATGAAGGTGTCATCTTAAGTGTGAATGATATAAAATTTGAAATAAATCATTATTTGAGATTAACCTCACAACATATATGTTTCAAATGATGATTTATTTTACATCCTATATCACTCGCACTTGAGATGACACCTTTATTATATATTGCTCGCTTTTGAGGTTGAGCGTGTTCAAGTCTTCTATCCTTCCCGCATTTGGTTAGGTGAAACTCAAAATCGAACGCATTTGTTCGAGATTGCTCTTCTTCGAAAGTTCGTTACAACAAGTGGTATGAATTGCGAGACCTCAGTCTGATTCCAACAAGACTGACAATCAACTTCAACCTTAGGCATGGCTGATGAGACCACAATGAGGTCAAAACAGGCTGCCCTGTACTAGGTTCTAAGCTGATACTCTCGCTAGGAGTTGAGCATATATATGTTGCGAGGAGCGAAATTTCTAGGATAGGTATTTTTAAAGCTTCCTAGATGTATGGAAAATTTTGATAAATTTGCAAATAAGCGTTAGAAAAAGTCGTGAAATTTCAGAAATATTGGTGCATCTGAAAAAAAAAAGAAGAAAAACTGTAAAGAAACTGGAGAGGTTTCTAACAGGGTTTACAGTATCTGCTAAAATAAATAGAAATTTTTTCACTACAAATGTAATTGATGGATTGAAAATCTAGCTGCAAAATTTCATATATCATCAAGTGAAGTCACTCTCTGATCTGCCTCAGCATTTTCATGTACTTCATAGCATAAAAGAATTCCTCTGTTTGAACTATGATCTTAAAATAGTCTGGAGGTAAACCATTTAGATTTGAATAAGATGAATTAAATGTCTGCATAATGTATGAATTAATACCACAAACTTTTGATTTACCAGCTCAGTAAAAAAAAAAAAAAAAAATTTATTATTTTTTTTTTACAGAGCTGGTAAATAGAAAACTTGTGGCAAAGCCTTTTTATCATCAAATTCTTCATTTTAGCTAATTTCAGGAGCAGTTCAGCACAACATCAGCTCTTTTAGACACATAAAGCATTTCATGCTTTCATCTGTATGTGTAGGTTTGGATAGACAAATTTTTTTTTAAAACATTAAAGCTATTTTAAATTATTTTAATTAAATTATTTTAATTCTAAAGCTATTTTCCATATTGAAAAATTAATCTGTTTTCTGCTAATCAAGTTTGACTTCAGTGTCATGTTACATTTCTTTTTGATACTTGAACAATAGTTTTGCAGATATGAAGCCCGGTATTGTTTATAACACAATATCTCTAGCCTTGTCATCTAAATGTCCTCTCTTTGATTTAATAATGTTTCAAATTCTTATAACACAAAAAACAATTAAATTGAATAGCTTGCTTTCTATTTTCTTTTTTGTTTTGTTAGAGTGGCAGTTCTTAAATGCTCTGTTTGATCCAGGTTACGATTGAAACAGCCAAAATTTAAAGAACAGTGGATCAGACTTTATCATGTGCTGAGAAAGAGCAGATTTTACATCTAGCACATGACTATGTTTTTTATGAAACAATGAAAAAAAACATTTCTTGATTTTTTTTTCAAGAAAGTGTGATGAGTTAGCCTGTCTGCTGTATCAAAATATCATTAAGAATTTAATTGCACTTGTGATCATCAGACGGACAAGTCTAGAAAGAACTAAGAACTCACCAAAAATATTTTGCCAAGCCAAATCCTGAGTGTCCAAGGGTCAAGCTATAACTGCTGGTGAATTGGATGGGGATTGAGCAATAAATAGATGATTAAATTTGACCCTGGATAATATTTTAATAATTTTGGTCATGATCACACCTTCTTATTCAAATCTATCTATAATAGAATTTCCTTTCATCATATAGTTTTTGCTGTGAAATTATGAATTCCTAAGCAAAATTTTTGTTGTAAAACAAACTTATGTTGGGTTTCAAACATGGCTCCACATTAGGCTGTTCTATTTGTAATTCATACAGGAGTATAAATGTGTATAAATATTTCTGGTTGTTTTATGTAACTTTATCCCCAGGAAAAAATCTAAGTTGGTTAAGAAAAGCCCAGTAAAAAGATGAAAAATTCATAAATTGAAACAGAGGCTCAAAGAACTTGATACTGTGTGCAAGAAATTGATATTGCATTAATAATACTTCTGTTTTAGTAAGGCTAATGTTATATGTCTATGATAAAGGTGTGTTATCATAAGTGTTAGGATGTAACCTTTTCGAGTATTCCAAAATTTTAGGCAACTAAGATTACAAAAAAATTCTTGCTAGACCAATGGATATGGTATTTTTCCTTTTTTTTTTCCATATATTTTTTAAATTTCGATCAAATTTTTGTATGATGTTAAAAATGTTGCTAAATTTTTAGTTTTAGCACATAGTTTCCTGAAACCAAACATAAAATTTTGAGAATATATTTGCCTTAGAAATACTGTTTTTGCTTATCTCATACATAAATTCCAGTATTTTTTCTAGGTACTAGACTTTTTTTTAAATGACATTTATTCCATCATCCTTTTGCTATGATACAATAATTTTAGGTGAAATACATTTTGCTCTTTTCCAAAGAGATGCCAGGTATTCTGAAGGGCGTTTTGAAGAATTTCTTAGAGATAATATTGATACTATTAATAAAGGAGAATACAGATCACCACCTAGAATGGTTTTTCCAGGTAAATTGAGATTCTTTTACTTACTAGTTGGGTGATGACTCTCTCTTTAAGCCTTTTCAAATACTATTGAATTTATTGACGCTTATAGTAAGTTAGTAAAGTAAGTTTTATTCAATCTTTCAATATATAATTTTGAAACCAACATAGATAATAAAAGCAAATAAAATAAATATCTAAAAGCGGCATTGAATTGATGTCAAAGATAGCGTGAGAACAATCTTTTATGTTTTAATACTTTTCTTAATGGTATGTTTAAATATAGCAGACGTTTATGCAGGTTATTTTTTATTGAATAATTTAAAAGACAAGCACTTACTCATTGTTTAAATTGGTTGCTTTTTTGCTGTCTGTTTTCTGAATGAGTGTATAAGCTGATAAATTTAATTTCAGCTGCTTAAACTTGTGTTTTTAATGCCTAATTTAAATTAGGATAGCAAATTAAGGTTTTTTTTTAATGCTTTGCAAAAAAGCGTTTGAAATTTAGGGTTAATTAAACTTATTTTCCAGGAACTATTTAATATTTGACTGAAGTATTTGAGAGAACTGTTTAAAAAATTTTTCTAGAAAGGAAGTTTTAGACAAAGAAAGAGTAAAGTTTTGAACGTAGTTTGTTAAAATAATCGTGAAAATGTTAACAGGTCAAAAAACGACAGAAAAGTAGTTGGCTGTTACCAAATTTTTTTTTTTTTTTAATTTTCTTTAATTTCTTTGAATTTTTCAATTTTTTTGTTTTAATTCTTCCTGTAAAACATGTCAAATTTCTTATTTTTGTATTACTGCAAATAGGTTTGCGGTAGAAAGGGAGTTTAGCTTTAAAAACATTGCTCCACCACTTCATCAAAAGATAAAGTCCATTTGCTAATGTGATACCATGATAAGACTCTTAAGTTTACAAACACTTTTTTGATCCAATCGCAAAACTTTGAAATATGTGGGTGCGAGCTAAATGTAAAATCTTGGAACAAGTAATGCTCTCTTTATATTTTCATGGATAAATGAAATTCAATTTTTTCACGAACTGTTATTGGTACAGTTGATGTTGTATGCTTAAATCAGGGTTGATTATTTTTTGAAACAGTAAATTGTCATTATATTAATATAATATCAATATTAGGTCGAACAATCTACATGAAGTCATATTATTTTCCTGACGGAAGACCCCAGACTGCAATGAAATCGTTTTTTGAAATGGATGATTATCATTTTGTAAGTAAAGTTTAAACATAGAAAAGGTTTGTTCACCCATCTAAACTAAGGTTAGTACCGATTCATTACCCATTTAAATCAAAGTCAGTACCAATTCGTTACCCATTTAAACCAAGGTTAGTACTGGTTTTTACCAGTTTAAACTATGATTAGCAATGGTTAGCTACAAATTTAAGCAGAAAGCAAAGATATTGACCTTAAAATGGGGTTAGGAAGGGTCATTTATCTCCTTCATGGCCATCTAGCTTCTATTAAATCATCTATATTATTTTACCTTCTAAATTTTTTAGTAAACTTTCATGGTCAGTTGTTATGAACTGAATAATTTCCTGTTCAACCTACTAAGTTTTCCACTAGTTTATCCTCATAGAATAATTCCAAAAAGGAATTTATATTCCATCAAGCAGTTATAATAAGTTAAGGGTTTTTTGAAAATGAATTTTAGCCTGATGACATCATTGAGCTATAAGAAGTCTTTGTTTTGGTTATTGCTAAAGAAATTAAGCTATTGATCTGGTTTTTTCTAAAATATTAATCAGATCATGAAATTATGAAAATATAGTTTGAGTTCAAGTTATAAATGAAACTTCTAGTATTTTTTATAGCTCAGTGATCAGTGATGTCACAACTTAAGCTCAGTTTTGTTATTAAACTAACTTTAATATTCACTAAATTCAACATATCTTCAGAATGAAAATAGATGTTGGGATTTCTTCAGATATTGACCCTACTCTGATAGGATTTTTAACAGATCACAAAGATATTAAAAAAAATCCGTAAGACTATGCTTGGGATGTTACTGTTGTTATTTTGTTTACCTGATTTAAATGTAAAATTTCACTCAGATTATCGTCAAATATCACATCTTAAAATTTAAATAGATTTTGTTAAGACTGATTTTAACTTTTTTTTGGTGGAATTTATGCCTTTGAATATAAGGTCTGTGGAAATAGATCAAAAGTAAGTCTCTATTGAGGTATTTTTAAATTGTGTGTTATGGTATTAGATAACACTGAACTGTTGAAAGCAGTATTAATAAAATTTTGGTTATTGAAATTTGTAACACCTGCCAGTAGAATTCTCTCTAATAACTACAGTTTTGGAACCATAATTGGTCACATTTATAGTATCAAAGTAGCTTGTCTTTAGTTCCTGTTTAATAGACTTTTGTCAACTAGTGCTGTTGAGACTTTAGGGCTGCCCTGGTGGTTTCCCATTATCTTGAAATTCTTTAAATTGCTTGAATTTTCATTTTCTTCTTTATTTGTCCTGAAATTGTTTTAATTACTACTATTTTATTAATTTTAGAGTAACCCTTCAAAAAGAGCACATGCTTTAATCGGATTTTCTGACCACGAAATTTCTAGAATAATGCTGCCACAAGTAATGATGAAAAAGTATGCAATCACATCTTATAGATCAGACTCAATAGAAGAGTTTAATGATATGGTATGCATTGAAACATAAACTTTTATACAATTTATCCTTGATCATTTAAATGTTTAAATCTTTAAACAACCAATTTCTGTTTTATGTACAAAATTTTCAATGTAAACTCAACTCTTATAAACTTCAATATGACCAAAATCAGAACGCTTTTATAATGCTTTTTACTAAAAGATGGTTATGTTTTAACGGAACTAGGACTTGCAATTTTCTTGACAAAGAAATTATTGAAGATTATGCTGGCAAATTTTCAATTTTTCTGAAGGAAATATTGGATTTTAGATGGGTAACAGTATGTTTTCTTATTTAAAAAGTAATATTTTCCTTGTCTAGAATTCTGTTCAATACTTAGCGCTTGCCTAATCACTTTGCTTCTAAATGCCATATTTATACTTTTAGGTTAAATACCCTTATTTCAACAGGGTAATCTATTCAGATGATACTATGTACTATGGATTTTTGTTATACCTAAAAGAAAGGAAGTGGAATGAAGTAGTAAGTGTTTTTTTTTAGATATTTTTTATAATTAATAGTTTTTTACAGGTGAACATAAAAAATATTTAGCAATGCATCAAACATCAATGCATCAGTGTGTCAATTTTTATATTTTTTGATTACAAACACACATATGGCATTTTTGAGCATATATTTAAGAAAAATTTCTACGCAAGAAAATCCTGTTAAAACTCAAAATCTGTAATCAAAAAAATTTTTCAAGACCATTATTATCGTTTTCATGGACTAGCTATTTGTTCATTTTATTATAATTCAGCTTAAGGAATACATGGTTCTTTGCACAGAGTTTATTTTATCTGTCTGTCTGAATTAATTGCTGAGTTCCCTAGGCAAAAAGCTCTTTGTATCCATCATTAACATATTAACATATTCTTGATATTATCAAGAAAAAGAGTTATAACAATGAAGTTCTGTAGCCATGCAGTATTGAAGGATATTTAATATAACTTCGTGTTTTGTTATTTAAATTATTGAAGCAAAAATAAAAATTGTAGACTTGACCTCACAGAATATCTATTTATCTTAAAAATTTTGTTTAGATTCTGTTTAATTTTTGTATGAGGTTAAAAATAATTTTTTTTGATTCTTATAGGATTATTAAAAAGTTTTCTGAACCTGGTCTGGCTTCTTGGTCAAATACAGGTGATATAATTGCCGTAAAATAAAACTTTGTATGAGAAGCTGAGAAATTTGATTTATTTATTGCTGAAGTTATTTCTGGGAGCTAATTAGTCATTGAGCGCTTGTTTGTTTTTAACTTTGATTTTCAGCATTGAGCTTAGTGGGAGATTAAGAGATATTTTTGAAGTTTGCAAAAATATGTGAGATGTCGTGTCGTTCAAGTTTGGAATGAGTTTTATTTTAAAAGGGCTAAAATTGCAAGTGGCAGGCCACTGATTAAAGATGTAATAAATTTTAATTTTTTAAACATAGTAAACTTAGTAAAGTATATAAATTCATAGGGTTGTTAAGTCACTAAATTTATAACTTTGGCTGTTATTTACAAGCCTTTCTGCGTACTTTTGCAAGGCTTATTCAAAATAATGATGAGTCAGTTTAGATAATAATTTCTTTTTTTAGCAATCTCATAAATTATTTTATCTTTCTTAAAAACACTTGAATTTAGAATGACACTAATCTGTTTTTAATAAAATCAATGAAAAGATGGAAATAAATTTTGATGTTTTTATTTATTTTATTTTATTTCTTTTATTTATTTATTTATAAATTGATCATGTGACTCCTTGGGTACCATTGTGAAGTTTTTCATTTTCGGCCCCATCGGTCTGATTTAAATAAATTAATTGAATTTATTCCTGTTAATATTATACAGTTACAATATTAATGAGAATTTAATATCAAAAAAAATATTTTCAATAATTAATTGTAGGCCTTTTTCCCTATTTTACCTATTTTGGCGTCCACGTGGAGTCAGAATACAAATGCTTATATCTCTTACTAGTCAGTCTGGTACAGACTTTTGAAACATGATAAATATTATTTTTAGTTTGTAGTTTAAGTATAATAAAAAAATTTTCTAACCTAACAACTTATAACGATTACCAACATTAACCAAAAAAATTCAAAAAAAATAAATTTTGTATCAAAAACATTTTTATTGTAACAAATTTATTTATTAGATTATTTGTGCGAGCGTGTGCGAATGATTTATGCTGATATAGTTAGGCATTTGTATGTTAATAAAGTCTTTGATCATTTAGCAGTTACTTCAGGCAGGAATGATGTAAAATTTATCCATTTGGTATTAAGCTTTTTAAAGGCAAGTTTTGCTGATTTTTTATGTGGTATTTGATGGAGTTTTTCTACCCAATATGGTTTGCTAAGGTAGCAGAGTGCTTTAGGTAAAAGGCGGTGTTTTGCTGGTATAATAACTTCTTAAGCGTCTGTCTATATTCCACATGATCTTCTTCCTGCTAAATGACACGGCTACGTTTTGGCCATAATCAGAGGGTGAATTTTTTTTACGTATTTAGCAAATGGATTGAAATTCTATCAGGAATACCTCAAAGATCGATTCAGGGTCCACTTTTGTTTAAAATTTTCTTCACTTATATTTACTATTTCATTCCAGAAACAGATATCTGTAATTTCGCTGATGAAAATTATCGTGATTGTTAAATTAATAACATTCTATATCGTATAAATGTTTGCATTGGAAATAAATTTTTGGCGTATTTTCTCTCGTAAGACTAAGCCCTATAATTTTTGTTCCACGTGATTAGTTAAATTAAATATAGCTTATACAATTTATTTTGTTTTATGGATGCTTAAGTTGGTTAAACCTTTCTACGGATTTCACAAGCCTTTTCCAACTTAATGAATGATTAAGTTGATTAATCTTTCTATTAAATTGATGGGGAGTTTATGAACGTTTTGGTAGAAAATCGTAAATTCTGAATTCATTAGTAAACTACTGTATTTTCTGTTAAACAAAATTTTGAAATATTTTTGGTAGTAAATCATCCTTAAGTTCTATATTTATATAATAAACTTCTGAATTCTCAGTTGAATACAAGCTTTAAAAACACTTTGTAAAAAATCACCCAGAAATTTTGTACTTATGTTATAGTAAACTACTGAATTCTCTGTTGAATAGGAGATTTAAATACTTTTTTGCAGAAGCTCACACGCAAATTTGCAAACTTTTATAATAAACTATTGAGATTTCCGTTGAATTTAAGTTTGAAATTCGTTTTAGACGATAGTTGCAAATAAATTCTGAGCTTATTAGTAAACTACTATATTTTCCGTTAATCACTAGTTTGTTTGAAATTAGTTTTTGAATAAACTTAACGTAAATTTTGAATTTTTTATGGTAAAATTTTCATTCATTCAGTTGTTCATTTATTAGTTTATTGTTGGTAGTAGATATAGACTAATGTTGACACTAATTTAAACTAAAACAATTTCGTTTTTACTTCAACCATTTTTTATAATATATAATAGACAAAATTACGTGCAAATTGCATAGGAAGACTATGAATGATTACACTTGAAATCAATCTTTGAAAAAAAGCTAGACATAGACTGTTTTATAGAGTTAGGAAGGCTATTTTAAAGAAGACACAGTGTAAAGATGAGAAAGTTTGTGTCAAAACTCCATAGTTTTTTCTGGCGGGAGTGTTAAAATGAAGTTCTTTCTCAGTGACTGTTGTATATCTTTCAAAGTAAAAATTCCCCTCATTAGTTTGGGCTCAGTTTATGGACAGATTTGTCAGTTCAATCATTATAGAACAATGCAGATGTTTTGTGTGAAAATTGATTGTTTTTCTAAAAGTATAGTCAGTTTTTCTGCACAACATTCAAATGAGAGGACCATACAAGAAATATTTTAACACATAGCTATATGCAATTTCATGTCTGAAAAATGTCTATATAATTCCTAAGTTGTATGAGACAAGTTAACTTGTTGTTAGCTTTTAATCACGTGTAAATTCTATACTTATTTAATATAGAAAGTTAATGTATTTAAAAAAATGTGAAATATGTTTTTGTTTAGACCACCAGGCGTAAATGCTGTACTTATAAACTACTGTATTTTCTGTGAAATAAGAGTTTGCGATACGTTTTTATGTAAAATTCTGTACTTGTAAACTATTGAAATGTTTGTTATAACTCAAGTTTTAAAAACGTTTTTGTTGAAAATTATCCGTAAGTTCTGAATTTGTTAGTAAACTACTGTATTTTTCATGTTAAACACATATTTGAAACTTTGTGTTTCATTTTGTGTTTATAAAGTAAACTACTAAATTCTCCAGTGAGAGCCATTTTGTAGAAAACCTTGCACATATTCCGTAGTTATATATAGCAAAATACATAGTTATCCGTTGAAATCCAAGTTTGAAATAGGTTTTTAAAGAAAATCATGAGAGTGCTGGTTCCACCTGTTATAAAAACTGCCGTAGAAAAGTTATTCCCAACTGGTGTTGCTGTTAATATTGTATGAAAAAAAAAAAGTCAGATATTTGGTGTTGACCTAACTTTTGTTTAACCCTATTCATACTGGGTTATTTCAAAGTTAGGGGTTTTGGGTGGTGCTGTTTTATCCTGCTACCTTCTTATCCATTCACTTATTGAAGATGTTAATGATTTACAGGCTGATTGGGCTATAAACCAGGATTTTTCTAAATTACTGATAAAATTGGAACTATACTGTCAATTTTTTTGCTCCTACATCTGTGTGGAAATTTAATTTTAAGAAAAAATTTTACTTGGTGGTTCTAACCAGCAAAATTTATTTCAGGAAATTCCTAGAAATTTCCAGGCTGAAACATATTTCATTAACAATTTATAGCAAAAATAACCGCAGCAGTCAAGTTATTCTGTGGTTTTACCCTAAACGAAATAATATAAAATTGAAATTCAGGAGTTACATTAAGATGTAAACAAACACTATGAAAAAATGTCCATTGGTCCCATTGAGGGAAATAGGTTTTTGGGCTAAAATTCAAGATTGTGAATTCCATATGTTATCTTTATAAAAAAATAATTCTTTGCGCAATGAAAGAACTTATATATCTATCATCGGATAAAATTCCTTATTGTATCCACAAAGAAATTATTATAAAATTTTAATTTTTGTTATAAGAAGCACCTCACTTCTATCATCTTCTATCATCTAAAAGATTTAAAGAAAGGTGTTACGAATTAAATAATTGCTATATAAAGGGTATATAGATGAACTTAGCAAAAATGGAAACTGAACTCAATATCCTTAAATTTATCCTTGGTGACAAATCAATTATGATTTTCATAAATATTAAATAATGTAACAATATGCCTACTATTATTTTAAGCACATTTAAAGTTTATTTGAAAAGCCACAGGATCTTTAAAAAAATTCAAAATAATATTTGATGGATATTTTAATAAATCAACAAGTAATAACAATTGCTTCAAACGTATTTGGTAACAACAGGCAAGATGCAACAAGTTTGTGACATAGGAAATGAATCTGTTGGAACAAAGATTTTTAGCACCCTTTTGAATACTAATAATAAAAAGATGTATAACCACTTAGAACCGACTTAAATATTACTTGTATGATACTGTTTGTTTACATTACTTATGTGAAATTCTTAAGATATTTTGACGTCACGCGAGTAAGGTGATGGTGCATACGCCATATGGAATTCGATCGCCAACATCTCGCCACGCCAATATTTTAAACAAACAAAGAATAAGAATTTCAGACTAGCACAATGTAAACAAACAAATACAAACGTCATTGGAAAAAGTCCTTGAAACTTTTTGCATAGATACATTTTGAGCTTTTCTTAAAAATTTCATTACATAACAGCCAGCCACCTAAATGTAACCCCTGTTAAAAGCCAATCCTATAAATATATGTACACATATAAATAAATATATACACATATAAATAAAAAAAAACTATATATGCATAAAGAAATCAGTAGCCCCTGTTAAAACCCAGTCCGACAACTCCAGCAACTGCTTTCACCTAGTTTTTTCTTGCTAGACAACTAATGAATATAATATATAAATGTTTAATCTTTTATGTATATATGCATGTATACCCTTCGTCTCAAAAAACAAAGTTTTCAAAATCTTTTGCAATCACTGTATGATTGTTTCTTTTGAACCATTTTAGAAATTAATTTCAACTACTTTATTTGTTTATATAAACATCTTTGTACACTGGCACAAGTATTATTCACACTAAATCCATTTTTTAAATGAAAATAACCAAAAAGATCAGTCAGGTCACCACTATTAAACTTGATGACTAGCAAAGACGTTGCATATTGTAAAAATTTCCGCCTCAGATTTCTCAACATTTAATCGCTTTTAAAAGATTATTTCTATATCCGTATTTCTTTAAAATGTTATCCTTAAAATAATATATCCAAAAATTTTCTTTAAAATATTTTCCTGAAAATATCCCATATTTTCCTCAAAATTTTATTTCATAAGATTTTCTTTAAATTACCACCATAACGAACGTATAAACATTAGAAGCAAATAAATATATATGATTTAAGATGCTCTTATCTAAAAAAGATAGTATCAAAACACAAACACTAACATGTTGGATGGATGAGTTAGCATGTCGGATGACCATTTTAAATTACTTCAGGTCTAAATTAGGCTATCAAACTAAACCCAGACATTACGCATGAAGTATGAGATGGGTGTTGGTAATTTTGATAAGCAAGTATGCTGAATACCAATTGCTCTCAAATCTTGCACCGAGTAATTAAATAATAAAGTGAAGGTCATAATAATCTTCGATAGTCTATATCCATCTGGATTTAAAATGAAAATAAATAAATTCAAAACAAATAAATAAATTAAACTTTAGCTTGCTGATATCTAATGTCTTCGTCCACCCAATATGATAAGATAATGATCCTTTAAAGAAACAAGCAAATTGATAAAATATTTTTGTATTTTTAACCCATTGTACATTTTCTGCAGCCCTATAGTACCTGATTTTGACTATTATAAAATTGTGATTAAAAACGTGAAAAAAATTTTTATTGAAAAAGCAAAAAATTTTGTAGCAGAGCCCATATTGCACATGACCTTGTGATAATGAAATTTAAATTACAACTGGTTATGATACAATGAGGTTAAGAAAATGAAAATAATTACCTTCTTTGTAGTAAAAATTGAATTCAATATGGTAATAGGATTGTGTATTTTATCATTGCATAATACGGTTGTACTCAAAGCTGTATATTTCTAAAATAGTATTATTAAATCAATACACTACAAATGTACCCCTATAATTATAACGAAACTAGAAATGCCAACTAAAAGGAAAACAGTACACAATAATTGCTATTTTGAATCTTCAGCTTCTTGAAATAATGTACTTAATTAAAACAACCTAGTATTGGTTCTACCATATACTTTAAATTGAAGATTTACTATAGTAATTACTTACTGTGAACTGTTTTCATTTTAGTGGAGGGTATCTTTGCAAGCCCCTTAACTTATTGTAGACTTGCTTTAGGGTAGCTACAAATTTTATATTTTCGCACTTGAAAGTGATGTCATGATGAGAAATATGACTATGAATTTCCTCTGAAAATACATCTTGCAGCAAGCACATTAATCTCATCTACAGTCCGGTTCTTTCTTGGAGAATTTGTCTCCTGTACGACAGAAACCTCTTTTTGGGGTGTAAAATAACTACACACACTAGTATTAGATCTTGATTTAGTTAATTTCTTTTTATTGCGAACAACATAACAATTCTCAAGTGCAGATTTGCTATCCCCAATGAGATCTGCGACGTTTTGGTAATTCCCGAACTTATTTTCCTTAAAACCAGTTGAAGTTGATTTTTTAATGACATTAGAACTGTGTTTTTTTCAGTGGGACTCCATCAAAGTGGGGAATAGGTTATGTTATCACACTTTTGATGCACTTTTGATCACTCAAATCTGACAAATGTGTTATGCCATGAATATTCTTGGTGTGTCAATGCCTTGTTATCCATAGGATGCAAAAATCTTGTGTTTTTCACTCTAACGCTATGGTGCCGGGTTATTGCTTGCAGAATGGGGCTTATTTTTGCCTTTTTTTTGGATCACAAACTATACTTTAACATTTTATTAAATATAAATCTTAATCAATAAAAACAACAAATATTACATAAATAATAAGCTGAAAAAATTTCTTAAGCTTCATTCCGCTAAGTTTTTTTTTATTATTTACTTAATGCACAAAATCTCGTCTGAATTTCCTAAAACGCTTATCATTTTTATGGCTTGATCTCTTTGTTTTGAATTAGAGTTTTTCATAATCTACGCAAAATTTTCTTTCTGGTGGTATAGAATATGCCTAGGTTTAATCTTATATAAAAAGTTACAAATTTTGGACAAATGTCAAAAAACTGGTGATTTTTAGGTAATTGTGACACTTTCATAAAAATCTTTTAGAAAAAACTACTTTTGTTTCTTGTGGGAGAATTGGAAAATGTTGATTGCAATTATTTCAGAGGTTATGGCCCTATAAAGAAAGGAAAGTAGTGCAACTTTCAGAAATAATATTCTGACATGAATTTCACGTAGCTCTTGAGAGGATTTCCTATCCTTCAATATCACCTTATTTATTTTGTATGATTTATTTTGTCCATCATAACGTGTTGAAAACTCAATATTTGCCCAAATATATATAAAACTACACAAAAAAAGATCAGTGACAAAGAAAAGTTGTGATAAATATTAACAAAATTTGGCTTAGAACACAAATTTCTGTCAAAATTCCCATTTAACTCTTCCGTTATACCCACAACCGGTTTACTGGGATTATGTAAAATTGGTCATGGTGTGACAAAAACTTTTATCTTGCTAGATCCAAAAAAAAAAAATTTTGGTCTCATTAATATAATAAACATCACCACCATTGTTTTTCAAGTATCTCTCGAGGTTATTACATTAAAAAACGCAATGGAGTGGAGGAAACTTATGACCGTAACCATCTTTTGTAAGAGACATAGTTTTGTTAACTTCAGGAGGTAAGTAAGTAATAAACATTAAAGATAAAAAACAAATGGTGGCAAGGATAGGCATAAAAATTGTCTGTCATAGCAATATTTCCATTGTAGGGTCCCATTATAAATCATGCACAAAAACGGATTCAGCTAATATATGATAATATTATAACTATATGATAACTATTATCATTGTTGTTCGAGTCTTTTTTGTTTTTTAAGGTTTTTTTTTTTATGCATATTAATAATATTTAATAGATTTAACATATGTATTGTCAATTTTCTTGATATTCTAAAAATGTCAGATTTGGAAGCAAGATTAAGCTCTAGTTATTTTTGCTCCTGGACTCTGAGATATGTGGGAAACAATTAATAGCAAAGTAATGTCTAATCTGAGCCTTTGGAAAATGTGAAAAATGAACATTATTGTTGATGAACTTTTTACTCTCTCCTATATAAAATATTTATTTGGAATGCTAAAACAATCTATATAGTATAATGACATTAGATTAATTATCAGGAAGCACAAAGTCTTAAAAATAACATCCTAGAATTAAAGCTCAAATTATTAGTTCAGTAAAAAACAAGACTACCTGTAATATATTATTTACACAATGATGTAAAAATTTAATGGCGGTTTTCGAACAGGAGTCAGTAGATATCCCATAGGAGTTAAATCGCGTCCCATAGGAGTCAAATGTCTCCTAGGAGTCAGAAATAAGGTCGAATAGGAGTTGGTCAGCTTATTTTATTTATTTTATTATTTTATTTATTTTATTAATTTTATTGATTCTATTAATCTTATTTGTTTTATTTGCTTATTTTCCATAATGGTGGAGATCATCAAAAGTCAAACTTTTTAAGAGATAACCACATTTAAAAACTCAATGCAAAATTTCAAAAAATTTTTTTGTTCAGAGTGTTACTGCGTATTTCACTATGATAATTTGCTAGTAAGATGCCTACTTCAGTGCTGTTTCATTAATAATGAAGTGTCTGGGTAAGGAAGGTTTGGGTAATTTCAGATAAGGGAAGAACTTTCGATAAAGCTATGTAGAATATCAAAGTTTAATCAAAAAGAAATTTTACCTTATTAATTTGAAAATAATTTATATAAATTTATAGGTGTTAATCCAAGAATTTGATCATTATTTCAATCCGCAGTTTTTCATTGATGCTGAAAATCTTGATGTTAGAATTGTGCAACAGGTAAGATTACTATATTGATCACAAAAGCTTAAAAAGTAAAAGAAAGCTGGGAAGTTGTATTAAAAGTTAGAACTAATTTACACAAATTAATTTTTGAGTGGAATCCCCACCTCTGGGACTGACTTTTTTCTTTTTTAGCAGTCTTTTTTTTTATGGAATTTTCAACTTATTGAATGCATATTGAATGCAAGATAAATTTTCTTATAAATACTATTAAATTAATGAAATATTTATTTTAATAGTTATAGATTTTGTTTTTTTATAATTTGGTAAATCTAACATAGCACAGTGCTCCAGGGTGATATGAAATAAAAATATGCAGTCCCATGAGTTTACCTACTTACCTTACATATGATTGTTTTTCTAAAAATTGGTATATTTGCTCTGGTTATGCCATAAATTTTTTTACTATTGACACTATAATATTATACAATATAATATTATAATAATATAATATGCTTCTTTGTTCGAAAGCTTCCACAAGTCGCAAATTACATACAGAGGGTTGATTTCATTTTTAATCGCAAAAGGTTAACCTTGAAAAAGCATTAACTTTAAAAAAAACGGCATGTGTCATAATGGAAGACATAGGTGCTAAAACTTCTCCAAATGAAATTCAAGCATGTCATAGGCTATAGGAAAAGAACTATAGTGAAATTTGTTAACAGAAAATTTGTTCACAAAGCCGTTATTAGTTGTAAGAAATTGGCCCTGGCAGACTAATGCAAAAGAAAATATTTATCAATGAAATTTTTTGCCCGTATTACCATTACCTGCACGAGAAACATTTATATTTCCTATTATGTACCCTTAAATAAAATTGCCATGAGACTAATTATCTCTTGATAATATTATTTTGATTTAATGTAATACATCAAAATTCAAATTATCTACTTTAATTTTTTTGTTTTTTATAAAAAAGTAATTTAATTTTGCCACTGGAAAATCATCGTTTGTCTATCTGTATATTTGTCTATCTTATTTGTTAAAGAAATTTATATTCCCATTTATAGAGGAATTTACCTTTTTTAGCGTTTTATAAGAAATAAATTAATAAGAAATAAATAAATTAGTTTATTTTTAACTAAGATTTAAAAAGCCTAGGAATTCATGCAACCTGGAAACCAGGTTTTGCTATGTAACAATCGCAAACTTTGGACACATAAAAAAGTTAATAAGCTAAATGATATCGAATTTAAAATTTACGAAAGTACAGTTTTTCTGGTTCTGTATTGTATGTAATAATGATTTATTTCTATTCAGTGGTGTTAATTAATAAACTCTAACGATAATATTTTAAAACTAATCGAACTTCCTTCTGCCTTAAGTCTGTTTCCGCCATTTATAACAAACTCTACAATAAATTTAATGGTTTTTTTACTTCTCATTCTCTTGACTTGTCTGACGACGACTTATCTTCTAATCCCATAACTGTAATTATTGTAAATTGTTTGTAAGTTATTGTAATTATTTTAACATTGACGGGTTCTGTTCTTGTAACTTTGATAATAAAAAGTTGTTTTCCATATAAATATTTCATCTCTGGCTACTCATTTTGATGAATTAGCTCCTATGCTTACTTTATTAAATTTCAAATTTAGTATAATTAAGTTAACTGAAACTCAAATGAAAAAAGGTTTAGTTATCACAGTCCCAACATCAGTTGAAGGTTATCGATTTGAATATGCTCCAACTGAATAATCGTGCGGAGGTGCGTATCGAATAAATTTAACTTAAAACCCAGAAATGATTTTGTTAAATTACAGACATCTTCATCTTGAGTCAATCTTTCTAGAAATTATGATTCCTAGAAAATCAAATCGTTGAATGTATTTATAAACATCTTGGAATGTCAGTATATGAATTCAGTAATATCTTTTCTCCAGTACTGCAACAATTCTCAATAGAGAACAAAACTCCTATTCTTTTAGGTGATTCTAACTTTGATCTCATTAAATGTAGTACTGATGTTCTTCAATTTGATTTCTTCTTATTATCTCCTTCCTTACATAACTCTTCCTACTAGAATAACTAATAGGTCTCAAACACTGATTGATAATATTTTTTCAAATTCTACTAGTGTTGTTCCTCTAAACACAATATTTAGCAAAGAAATGCTAATAACTATGACAAAATATCTTTCCTTTTTGACTTTAAGTACACAGATTGGATTAATATTATAAATTTTGATGCAGATAATAGTTTTGACTTTTTTTTTTCTTACTTACTCAAGTTACTAGATACTTATATTTCTTTAAAAAAAGATGAGCAACAAGAACTTCAAACGTAGATTCAAACTGTGGATCACACTCGATATTTTAAAATCTTTACTACTACTACTTACTGTTCCGACTGATGTTCTAAAGCACCTTAAAAATGAAATATCACTTGTTTTTGCAAATTTACTCAGTTTGTCTTTTTCAGAAGGTGTGTTTCCTAACATACTAAAATAATTTTCAGTTTTATCTTTGTTACAAAAGGGTTCTAAACTAATTTTTGTTAATTACAGACAGATAACTTTACTCTCTAATATTAGTAAACTTCTTTAATGTATTCACGTTTATACTCATTTTTGAACATTTAAAATTGTATTTTAGAGCTTCAATTTGGATTCCGAGCTAAACACTCAACTTCTCGCACCCTAGTAAGCTAGTAAGTTACTGAGAAAATATGTGAAATTCTGGAATTTGGCCATTTTGCATGTGGTATATTCATAGATTTACAAAAGGCTTTTGACACGGTGGATCTATGTGTATTCATTTCAAAACTTGAATATTATTGTGCTTGTGGAATTGCTAATAACTGGTTTTCTTCTTTCTTGGACAGTCGTAAACAATCCAAAACTATTAATGGTTTTAAATCAACTCTCAAATCTATTAATTGAGGGTTCCACAGGGTTCTGTCCCCGGTCATCTTTTATTTTTAATTTATATTAACGGTTTAAGTTTTTCTACAAACAACTCTTTTTTTCATCAATTTGTTGATGACACAAATCTGTTATTTATCAATAAATCATTAGAAGTGTTATATAAAAAAGTTAATTATGATCTTTAGGGTATTAATGATTGGTTAAATACAAATTGTATGTTACTCAATGTAAGTAAAACTGAATACTGAATTTGTTACTCCCATAAAGTCAGTTAAGATTAAGTTAAATGGTAATCGCCTTCATCCGTCTGTATATTAAATATTTTGGAGTCTTACTTGATGAACATTTGTCATAGAAGCCTCATGTCAACAAGCTTACTAAAAAACTTAATCAATCTAATTGCATGCTTTGAAAAATACGCTATTATGTACGTCATTAAAATACGTTAATTGCACTAACAATAACTTGTAGCCAGAGATATGAGAAGCTTTAAAGTTGAAATGATAGGTTTTAAATGTGTAATGGAACAGATAAGTTTTTGGTAATATTGTTTTCCTTATATCTTTATTTTTTCTTTTCTTTAACTCTTTCTTTATTTTATTCCTTAGCTCCTTATTTTTTCAGAGCTGTTTAGTCGGTTTCAGCAGCGGATGGTATTTGATAGATGAGGATATGGTACTTGATAGGTGGGTAGGTAGTATATGGTAATTGTTGAAAGAGGTTATAATCCAGTTGGTTTATTTCTTCAATACTTTATTTCTTTAAATCTTGACTGTTGATTCTTTTGCTTGCAATATAGATAATATTATAAACGATGATACAGCATTTGATAGGTGGAGTCGAGGTATATGGTAACTGGTGGTGTGTGTTAATTGTCGATAGAGGTAGTAGCCGAAGAGGAGATAATCGTACTAGAGGTATTGATTAACTCTTTGCCATTTTAATTTTGGGTACACTTGATTGCACAAGGTAAATGTACTTGAACATAAACTATCTGTTATTTGGTCAATGCTAATGTTGTCTGTTTCCTGTAAAAACCTTATTCACAGTCAGCACGAGAAAATGCATTATATGTTGTACCAAGGCTGAGTTGTCACATGAACTTGGCAGTTTTTAGTTTCACATAGCAATGGGTGGCTGGTTTACTTTTTCTGATTGTCATACTTTGAGATTTTGCTATTGGTATAGCATAAGCTGGCATTAATGGTATACCTTCTTTGCTACAACTTCTTCTCACACCTGTCTATGTTTAGCATATGTCTCGTATGAACCTTTAAAGTTCTTCAAGGTTTTCCCAAGTACCTGGATGATATATCATAATCTTCAGTTATTGGCCATATGGAAATCATTTGTACACCAGTAAATAATGGAGTATGATTAACACCATATTAATTTTTTCTTGTTAACAGGCCTCCTTTTCTAGATGTATCAATCATATGAAACACACTAAGATTAAAATGTGTTTTGCGTCTAGTTGAATTGTTTAATGGTGCTCCAATATTTATGTAGTCTGCACAAGCACCTGATGCATCAATCATGCCAATCAGTTTCACCCATTATAGCTGAAATGCAATACTGGAAATGAGGAGATAATAAGATTAGCTATAAAAATAGTAAAAATATAAAAGACAACAAATGTTTGTTTGTGGTATTCATTCATGTATTCATTCATTCATTCATTTTTTTGCTGACCTACTGATATATTCAACACAGAATTTCATTTGGGCCATTATAGAGAATTATTAAAGGCCAAATAGCAATAATTTTACAGGGCTTTGTACCGCATCCACAATGCGGGTGCTTACAGCGCACCCTTAAATCCCCAGCTGTATATTTGAACATCTGAGATGTTTAAAAATGGGCTTAAAAATCCTGGCTAGTCGTACTCTGTTGTCTAACAAATATTTATTATACTTGGATCAAGTCTTCTCTTAAGCTATTTCCTCTGCAAGCACACCCAGTTATGTATTGTAATAAAGCTAGCATAATTTTATAGTTAATGCTTCTGTGTCACAATTTGCCAACCAAGTAAGTCATTTAACTTTCCTATGGAATATAATTCTAGGATAGTCTCGGGGTCCTTCAAAAGAGGGGTGGTTGCCTTTTTCAATTTTGCTTCGAATTTCCTGGTGTTTTTTTTGTGATGGGATCTATTTCACAAAAATTAAATCACAATGATTTTTTGCCATATTTATTTTTTTACTGGTCATATCAACCTTTTTACTTCAGTTGTAAACATTAGGCGTTACAATGATGAAGAGCTACTTGGTTGACAAGATATGTATAATGCTAATTTTAAAATTTTCCTTCACAATATGTATTGTTTAAAGATTGAGTTAAAGGGTTAACATCAGGAGGTGCCTTTAATAGGATTTTTTTGGAATCCAAGTGTTTTTATTATCTATAAGGATTTTTTCTTGGCCATCAGCAGGATGCATCGGCATAAACCCAGGGTAGTAGATATCATTTTCCTGTGAGTTAAGATTATTTTTTTGAGGTCATTTATGCAATTGGTTAGCTGAACTTTCACTATTTGGAGCCTCTTTAAATTTAGCATCTTATTTTGAGCTATACTTTTAGTAAATTGATATCTCCATAATACGTCACTGTATTATAAGTTTTTTTCATGACAGTTGCATAGTATTTGATTGTTCTTCCATTAAAATGCACAGTGATAATATTTAGGTTTTGAAGAATTAGTTGTTGTCTGAAATTGAATTCAACTTCTATTTTGTCTCTCGCATTTTTTTTTTTCATATTGATCATTCACTTTAGAGTATTACTTTGAAAGAAAGAAGCTGAAATAATGGTTAGCAATGATACTCAACACAACTCATTGTATCAAAATAGGCTGGATTATCTCCATGCTTTTTTATACATTTATAAAGAATGCTATTCAATTCTCATTTTACAATCTCTCCAATAGGGATAAGTATTTTGCAAATTAGCACCCATACTGGCTCTGCCAGAAATTTTTATGATTTTATGTAATAATTTTAAAGTAAAATTTAATTTCTATCATTTTTTATAAAATATCACGACTGAATCACAAATAAATTTAGCAACCTCGGGTAAGAGGTTGATGCACCCTGCTAAGCAGAGATTTTATCCCATGCATCAGACTACATCGTTTAAAATGTTTCACTCTTTCCATATAATCAGTCAATAATTTTTTTTTCACGTTGGTAAAATTACATAGTGAGAAAAAATATACTATATATTTAAATGCTATTATGAACCAAACAATTTTTTTAAAATATAATAGCTGGTTAAGAAGCCGAAAGTTTTCAAACGTAGTTTTTGTATGTACAAGAAAAACTATTTGCAAATACAAAAACTACGTTTGAAAACTTTCGGCTTCTTAACCAGTTAAATAGAGAAAATGTGATATTTTTATACTTAAATTATTTCACAAATGACTTACTAGTGTATTACTTGCATGAGAAAAATTCTAGAAACGAATCAAGTGCAGAATTTTGCTTCACTCATTCTGTAAATAAACTGCGATTTAATCGATTCTTTTTCAATATGAATCTATCTGATTGTATTACCTTAGCATTCCAATTAATTACTAATAGAGTCACATCCTGAAGTTTTATTTACTGTTGGTAAGGCATTTATCAAATGACTGTCCATCGAATTTGACTTAATGTTGAAAATTCAAACCCTCATACTTGTTCCGATTTTCAAATAAATTTCATATAGTTTTAATCTAATAATATAATACTATAATAGCAGCATCAGTGTTTACTATGAAAATATTCATAGCAGAAAACTCATTTCTGCAACAAAGGGTGCAGACAAGAATATTTCCGTATCTGCTGCTTAGTGCAAGTCTTTTTGTCAAAACTCCATTTTTAGACAAAACAAAATGCTTTTTTTCTTTTTAAGTGATATGCAACTCGTTATTCTTTTTAAATTATTATAGTGTGACTCTACTTTTCCCTGCATGTTAGGGTTAAATCTTGTTTGTGGCTCGATGAACATCTTTTTATAGGTGGAGTAATAGGTTATTTAGGTTTATTAGAAACATAATGTCCATGTTGAATATTAATCTAATTTGTGCAATGCATTGAACGCCAGTTGGATTTCATGGATTATGATCACAATTATCATACACAAATGTAACAAATACTGATGGTTGTGCATTATTGGGAACTTTAAATTGATGTTTTTAATTTTGGCATCAACAAAAGTAGTTTCAATGATGTTTGTCTTAATTTTACCACAGATTGCATTACACTAGATATCTTGACCAATTGATTGAACTAAAGGTATTGAGAATTATTCTTTTTTATAAGAATTGTCATTAAAAACAACCTAAGTAGCTTAAGAATAGTAACGTTTCTTTTTTGCACAACTGGAGGATAACTGGTATAGTGAAAAATTTAGTTTTAAAAATGTAATTTTTCTCAAATTTTTTAGTAAATTTGAGCTTTTAACATCCTTTGAAACAGGGATTTTTAAATGTAATGGTCTCTTCTCTTATTAGACGTGCCATATTTTTACCTTTCTCACTGGCTGACATTGGAAAGTTATTATCTGAATCTTTATCATTGTGTATATTTATACTGTATATTAGCTGTACTGAGAAGCATTTTTTTTGAAAGAAGCCTATTTCATCACCAAACAACTTTTTAAAATGGCGTTTCAGTTTTCTGCTCCTTTGATGTCAATTCCCTGATAATTTTGTAATTAAAAATTTTGTTAGTTGTGAAAGTCTAATTTTTTCTTCGTTTTTTTGTAAAAGTTTCATGAGCATAGTTCTTAAGTCCATTGAGATGCTCTTGTCACTTTCAATCAATTTTTGGTGGTTCATTAGTAGGATTTAGTAAACAAATAATGTTCCTGTAACAAGAACAGTGAAACTGAAACCATTTTGCAATAACCTTTGGAGCATAAATGGTAACTAACTGAGCACGTATGTAAAAATTGGTTGAATTTTCCATCAGGCAGGATGTTTTTACGTATTTTGTAATTGGTTCATACACATTCCCACTTTTAGACATCTTGAAACTGGCAGAATATACACTCATACACTACATACTTTAGTTAGGGCAATATCTAAAAAAAAAGATTTTTATTTTTAACCTGTTGACTTAGTTAGAAACTAAATTTGAAATTTGCTCCAATATAAATTAAAAGAACAAATTTTTGCTAGTAATCTGGTGTAGATAAAAATTTACTATAAACTGCTGTGCAGCTCCAATAATGTGATAATTAATGCCGGAAATTCATTACGTGGTACTATCAGAACTAAGTAGACATTTTTAATTTTTAAGAGCTTTTTTAATTTAAGTCAACTTGTCTAAGCTGTTAGATTAGAAAATATTTACCTGTCATAGATTTCTGAGAAAATTTGATCATGTTGCCACTTTCACTTGCATGATAATAAATATTAATATTATAAATTAAATTGTTTTTATAATATCAATAATAAACTCTTGTATTGTACTAGCAATTTCAATATTATTCCTTCATTTCTTTTTTGGATTTTCTTACAATTCCATCATCTTTGATTTTCTAAAGTCAAATAATTAATGACTTAATAATATACTTCACATAAATAATGGAAATGTTACCGTGGCTAATTATCTCTGGAATTAATATCACTTAAAAGTTCAGTTTTCTTCTTATTAAATCTTAATACGAAACTGAAAAAGTGTGATAATTAACTTTGATTAACAAAAATCATTAATAATAATTAAAATTTTGAATTAATAATTTAATTTAATTACATTTTGTTCAAGCTTATTAAAAATACTTTGTAATTGATGAAAGAGTGTTTCAACAGGCCAAATTCTGAAATTTTATAATTTTGGTCTGTAAAATTTCTTTAAAAGTATGAAAAAGTATTTGAAAAAAGAATTAAAAAATAATATTCAAATTTATCATTTTGTGTCTCTGGTCTGGTCTGTCAATTACATGTTAATTAAACATCCTTTTTTGAAGAAATGAGACAAAAATAGTGTAGTAGGTTATTGTTTTAAAGTGGATTGAGATAAATAAGGCCATAAGCAAATGTTTTGAAAAACTATGAGGGAAATTATTAATTTTTAGCCCAAAAATGTCATATTCTATTTGTAGAAATACACCTAGGTATTTCAGAAAAAAAATTATTTTTCATTTTATAGTAATATTTGACTATTAGGTTATGTGAAACATTGTATAGGTAAAATATTTTAAAATGAAATATTATCAAAAACATCAGTTTTACTCATTCTAAAAAAAAAAAAAAAAATTATTGTTTGTAATTTTGACATACTACTAAATAATAATGGAAATTATAATTTTTCTCTAACAAATGCATGGTTTACACCTCTGGCTACTAGACTAATTCCTTGCTATAGCACCACAATCTTAGTTTATTATAAAGCTAAATTTATCAGTACCCTTAAAAGCTGCCTTAGTAAAAGAATTAATTCCTCTCCCTAAGCAACAGCAGGAGTAATAGAACCATTAATTATTCTATTTTGAGAACTAGGTGAAAATTTTATAAAATAGAAAATAGTTCGGAACACATATTCATTACATAAAAGCTTGAGACACACATCTTTTTCTCCAGCAAAATGCTGTATTGCCCTTGTTACTTACAACAAAAAAAAAAAGTTTTTCTAAAATTGAAATTTCATTACTAAGTTTATATGTATAAGCAAAAATTTCTTTTGCAGTTATAATTTAGACAGTTAGAGTATAACACTAAGATCTAGAGTTATGGGGCGATCCAATTCTTTGATACAAAACACATTAAAGGGTAAAGTTTTTGATAAAGGTTTTTAGAGTAACTAGTACATAATTAGAAGTGAGTTTTAGTAAAATTTTTTTGTATGTCTCTCTTTGGACTCTAGTATACCTTGGTATCATATTATTTAACCAATGATCTTCCTGTCCAACAATAAAATATATCTATTCATCAAAATATCATTTTTCTATTACCAATAAATTTTGTATGCCCCAGGAAACAAAATTTCACTTTAAAATTTGATTTTTTTAGTATTTTTTGCACAAAGTGATTAGGTTAGAGGATGAGCCTGATGGCAAACTTGAAGATATGTTTGACCAAATTAGAAGATCTGGTGTTCGTATTATTGTTACATCAGCTCAAGAAACTACTAGTGTATTTATCTTAACTGAGGCTATGCGGTTTGTTAATATGTATAACTAGTCAGTTTTGAAAAGAGATGTTTTATTTGCTTCTTTTTAGATAAAGATTATTTACCGTAGTTATGTTTTTATTTACTGTAGTTATTATGTTTTAAATTTTCACATATTTATCACCTCATTTAATATATTCTCTTTAAAGTGTTTTTTTTACTTTGCTTGATTATTGTAAATCTTTAGGGTTTCACATGTGATTCAGTCTTTACAGTTTTTCATTTAAAAAATTACATAATATTAAAAAATTAATAATTACAAATTATATTGGCTATAATAAAAATTAAAATAAAATTTTTTTTCTCATTATAGCAATGGTAATGAAATTGAATTTTTAATAAATATTATAGTAACTTTTGGTTAAATTCAATCGAAAAATATCTCACAATTGTCACTGTAATCGTCATCGCCATTGCCACCACAACAATTATTCAGTTTTTTTTACCACACTTTTCTTATTTTTTCCAGAATAAGAAACCGAATGGTTATTTTAAATTTTTTCATAGAATTTTTTGAATAAGAAGAGCCTGAATGTTTTGTTGCAGGGTCAATATGGTAAGTTTGAAATAAACTAAACTATCGTGATGGAAAAATTAACTAGAATAGTTTAAAGTCAAACGAGACAATTTAAAAGCTTAACAATTTTCCATGTCCTAACAGAATTACTACCATGAAAGCAGTTTTACAATACAATTCCTGTAACTTTTATCCTAGAAAATTCCCAATTATCCAGTTTCACGTTTGCAAGTAAAAAGGTCAATATTTTTAAATAATTTTGACAATATGAACATGTGGCATGTAAAGTAAGTAGATCTATATATTAAACAAAACAGTAAAGCATGTGAAGATATCCTCAATAAAATAATTGGCATAGAATTTTTTGAATGTTTTTTTTATTACTGAAAAATGTGATGTTTATAGGCATTTTGAAAAAATACTGGTAACTCTTTACTTTTTCCTAATGGTAATGATTTTTGTTTAGATCTAATATGTCATGTACTGATGGCTATCAATGGGTGGGCTACAGAAACTTGGACGAGTTTCCAAGCTCCAATTCTCCTCTTAATTGTCACAGAGATGTAAGAAATTTATCTTGTTATATAAATAATAGGCGATTGATTTGATGAATTATTCAAGGTTAATTTTTGATTTATAGCCAAAACAATTTAGCCAAAATTTTTTGGCTACTAAAATTTTTTTAAAAAGCTAAATATCCAATAGAATGTAAAGAAAAAGTGTAGAAAACTGAGACAACTTTTTAAGCATGTATTACTTAAACTTGTGATATGTCTATAATTAAATTAAACTGTTACAACTCATTTTAATTTTTCACATAAATTCATAAATTTAAAAGAGAAATATCAAAGAAAAAGTACTCAATAATTCTTATTTTTTGATCATTAGGTGTTCTTTTAAAGTCACAAAATTTTGTTTGTAATCAAATATGGAACCTATTTTTTTATCTTCAGAGTCATATCCAGATGTATTTTAACACCTTTAAACCGGTTTTTTCCACAAGGCATAAGTTGCATGATTTAGATTGCTGTTCGTTACTAAAAAAGCCATCGCTCCAGATAAAAAAGCATGCAACTGGGTTAACACGAGTCTATGCCCCTTAAACCAAGAATGCCTTATAACAAATATCGTCTACCAAGCAAAAATTGATTCAAATATTGACAACTACGCAGCAAGATTTTATATAGGACTTTGCGAAACGGCATTCGAATTTCGCTTAGCAAATCACAAAAAATCGTTCGTAAACGAAAAATACCAATTAGAGACAGAGCTCTCCAAAGAATATTGGAGTAT
>JAUZNK010084009.1:0-12977 GCA_035046665.1 Euphysa ruthae | reverse complement strand
AAATAAAAATATATTTCAATTTAAAATAAATTTAAATTTACCTTTTACTGTTCAAGCCTTCGTTTAAAGACAGAAAAATGTTAACGATTCTTTCTTTAACATCTAAAATTCCCTGTGGATATTATCAAAAAATTAATTTTGATTTGGTTTTCGTATTTTCTCATTTTAATTATTCCTTACTGTTCAAGTATTGCTAATACAGAATTGGGAAAGTGAGAAAAATTTAGTGAAGCAAATAGCCATGAAAGATTTTCAATTGATATAGTCATAAGAATTAGGTTTTTTTTCTCTGAAGCTGACATTTCCCATAAGTTTTCTCCCTAAAGCGTAGTTTTTCGAGTTTTATGGTCTACCATAATAGAAAAAAAAATTATTTTACAGTTACTCAAGACAGTATACTAAACAACTGTGTTTTCTTTATTTTTGACGTCTTCCATTTTGAGAAACGGTCTTAAATCCATTCGATAGCCAGTATCATGCTACACCATAATATTTTAAGATTCTGAAATCGAAACACAACGACCATTAAGGAAAATAAAACCTAAGGTAAAAATTTCTGATATAAAAGTATAAACAATTTTTTATAGTGTTTTGATAAGAAACCCGTAGTTTTTGTTTACCTCATTAGTTGCAGATATTGATGCACCGTCTTGGTGCAAATATACTTGAATATATTTTATATATACATCATAGATAGCTAAAAACAATCTAACTATTACACATTATTTAATAAATAAAAATTAGACTAGCTATAATTAATGCAATTTTTAAAATTAAATCTTTTCTATCTCAAGTCTCGGAAATAAAAACAAAACACACCTTTGTCTTCTTTTTTTTTATATGTTATCATAGGTTGTTGAAACAATAAATGAATCAGTGTGTCCTGTGAAACGCTAGTGATAAGGACCGTCATATAGTAAGACTAATCTGGCGATAACACTGAGATTAACTGTGTTAACAGGACTGTTTATACTGTGGCATATGATTGTTTAAAACCAACATTATCTTCTCTAGCAACCACGTCACTGTACCATCTTGGCTCAAAGTTTGAAAGCTTTAGTTCGATGACTGGAATATATTTATTTCTGAAGTCATTTTAAAAATTTTTAAAATTTAAAAACTTTTAATCGATCAAGCATACCAGGGATCTGCGAAAATAAAGTAATAGAAATCTTGAAAAGAGCGCAATGAAAAGCCATAAACCATATGTATAAACCAATCAACCGAATTATTAAAAAGGTTTTCAAAATTAATTTTCTGTCCTGGCTTTAGCGTGTGGCATTTTAATTATTTTGACGTTCGTAAGATTTGACAAATATTTTGGAAATTAGATTCCCGCAATTGGGAGCAATTTGAACGATTTTGACCACCTTGATCTTTCTATAAAATAATCCTTAACCAAAGTCGAACTTCAATAAATATGAACACAACAGTCATAATTTAAAGCTACTCACAATAACTTGACAAATAACTTGATAGCTATGTAGACATCTTTTCATAAAATTTTTACTGACATTTAAATATTATTTTTTTACCGGTTTTTTTTATGGTGTCGTTTATGTATATATCAGTTCACTTTGTTGCCCTCTACAGCATGCCAAAAGGTATATAACAAAGCTGTATGTTGAGCGACATTTTGTATGATTGTAGCTTGGAATTTTAACTAAGCTTTGTGACATAAACTCTTAGGGTTCCTAGTGAACTATATTTTCTCTGATAATTTTGGGTTGTTATCTTTTTTAAGGTTTGTTTTTATGGCTGATATTATTAGTTTTTTGCTCCATTTTTTCTTGAAAAAGTTTTAAAAAAATCTACTTAAAGAAGTATTTTGAAAAAACTTCAAAAACATGTATCTGAGAAGAAACTTTCTTCTTAAAATTTAAAATTTTATTAACACTTGGAAAGAAATCTTTGCTAAAAGTCGTCTCTCTGATATCTTATTTTATCATTTTTGCTGCATCACTTATAAATTTTGTTTCTTTGTTTCCTTGCTCTATTAATTTTCTTAGAATATAACCTGTCATTCTCCTAAGAAGCTTTACCTCAATTTTTTTAGAATTTACAGATAGGTATCTTTCAGAAAAATACAAACACAATTACTCCCTTTTTTGATAGTACCTACCCAATTTTTAATCTCGGCTATATCTTGTTTTATTTAGATTTAATTATTGTTGGATAACAGTAACAAAAATCCAGACAAAGTTCTGTTTTTTGGCTTTGTCAAGACATTGATTCTGCCTTGTAGTATCCATCGTCGATAATTAAAAAAACATTTTTTATTAATCTAAAAAAGTCTAAAATGTGATTTCACTGCACAGCTGTCATTTTGTAAGAAATAAATTATATAACCACCTACCCAATGCCATTTTCTATAACTTTATAAAGTTGCAAAATACTATTATAATATTAAAACCCATTCAAAATACCGGCTCTAAATTACACTATTAAAAGTAAGTAAGTAAGTATTTATTCTGCCACAAACAAATATACATAAGCTATGAAAATTACAAAAGATAAAAAAAAAAAAACAATCAACAAGAATAAACATTAAAATAAAAACAAATGGTGGCAAGGATAGGCACAAAAATTGTCTGTCACAACAATATTTTCATTGTGGTCCCATTATACATCACACACAAAAACATAGAGATTGGTTGAACCGAAGAATAGTAAAAAAAAATATATATTAATTAGAAAAAAAAAAGAAAAACTGATTTTTACAGTATTATAGTCTATATTTATTAGGTCTTCGAAATATATCCAGAGAGGTAAAAAATTTTCCTTGATTTTATGTTTAAAAACATAGTTTTTGATTTTATTTCATTGGAAAGAATTTTCCATATAAGGGGACCTTTTGATAACAGGCAATTTTGCCATGGTAGATCTACTAAGGGTGTATCTAACCTTAGATGGCTGTTACGTAGAGGCAGGAAACTTTAAAAAAAATTCAGACATTTAATATAGGTTGGCTCAATTATGTGCAGCAATACCCTGATTAACCCTAATATCAACAGACAGACTATTTATCGCTATATACTCAGTACCAATATGCGCACGACTATCCAGATTTGAACAAAATCTTACACATTTATTTTGTGCACTTTTTAAAAAGAGTTTAAGTGATTCATTGAAGCCTAAATACCAGGTAGAGCTTGCACAATCAAAGTTAGGTTGAGTCAGAGCATTTCACAACGCAAGCTTTAAGGCTGTTTTTAAGAAAGATTGTTTTCTATATAAAAATCTAAGTTTCAAGTTTTATTTAAACCAAGGCGACCAATTGTCTCTCCACTCTGAGATTGATCTAATAAGCATCTTAGGTATTTTACTGAGGTATGTTGTATATTGGACTTGTCTTTTTGAAATATAGTCAAGGGATATGCTCTTTTAACTTTCATTTTTTCTTCTACTGTTAAAACCCACCAATCTTGTTTTCATACAGCATCTTCTCACTTTATTTTGGAGGAGAGCTAAACACCAACTGTTTCTTTGATTGCATGTGTCGTGTGTTCCCTAATTTTATTTTCCATTTTTTATAAAAAAATTTATGAATCCTTAATAATATGATGTCAGACGATTTTACAATTGTGGAGGTTTTTCCTGTCGTAAAACCGCATGAGAAATCAACTGTATCTATCAATCAAGCACCTAGCAAAGCAATATTTGAAGTCCCACACAACATAAAAATAGTGGTTACTTTTGACAATAAATAAATCATTGCGATAAAGATTGGTATTAAAACTTATATATATATTTTAGTGTGATATATAACGGGACCACAACGGACCACAATGAAAATATTGTTGTGACAGACAATTTTTGTGCCTATCCTTGTAACCATTTGTTTTTTACTTGAATATTGTTTTTTTTGGCCTTGCTGTTGTTTTTTTGTTGTCTGTTATCTTGTCTTGTAATTTTTATAGCAATTTGTTTATGACAGAACAAATACTTCTTTACTTGCTTATATGTATATATGTATAAATATGTATGTATTAAAATGTAATTATATACCTGAATTGTTAGTTATAAGTTATGCCAACTGAGTTTCAATTTCTCTTGGAGAAAAAATAGAAATTTTTCAGAAATTTCATTAAAAAAAAGTTTTTGTTTTTATAATGAATAATAATAATTTTGGAATGATTTTTTTATCTCTTACATTGCCCAGACATAGACTGAAAGAGAGGTTTATTTAGATAGTTTTTGTGACTGAAGGATTCTTTATGGTTAGCATAACTATTTTTAAACTACCCCTCTATAAATTCAATATGAAACCTGTCTGATTTATTGGAACTGAAGGCAACAATTTCATAAATTAATTTAACATCCCTTAAATTTGCACCAACTTGATAGTTTTCTAAATGTCTAGAATAGTAATTTGATCAAATTTTTAACTCACGTTTTTATTTTTTCTTTTGTGTAGCTGTAGTTTAACAGTGGTGCGATTAAAAAAATATGTAATTTATTTGAGCGTGATAAACTTTTGTCAACTAATTATTAAATGTCGGATATTGAAATAGAAAGAAATTATCTGATTTGAAGACCTGGGAAGAGCTGGAATGCAGTAGTAAAAATAAAATTAAAAAAAGGACGTTGATGATATCTTCATTTTTTTGTTGGAAACCAAGACACAGTCGTCCTTGGCTATCAAGATTTTAAAATTTTTTTGCAAAAATTAATATCACTTACAAACCGTCCTCCAGTAAAATTTAAAAACAACAGTTCTTTAGGCCAGTTTAAAAAATCTATTATCAGTTGTAACTGCACATCATGCGCGTGTAGTATATGTCGCCATCTTTATACTTTATTGTTTGAAAAACACCAAAAAATATTTGTTTGTAAGATTAGTGTCAATGAGTTTTTACCTTTTCATAACTCTGCATGACTACCAACGTTAAATAAAAATATAAACGAAATGAATGAATATGTTAATCCTAACGTTTTCGGTACAATTGTTGGTCAAAAGTGAGTATCGCATCTTGTTATACTTGCGAGTGTGATCTGCAACGAAGTGCATTGTAGTAAGAATATAAGAGTAATCGGCAGATTTCATGTCGATCATCGACATAAAGACTGCGGATGCGTCACCAAGATGATCATCATCGTGTGCTGAATTCATGTAGCTGTTCCAAAATGCTCTTTGTAGTTTCGATAACCAGGCACAATTGCCATAATTTTCCCATATTTTTATACCATTTGTATCAAAAAGTTCTTGTAGATTCTGTGCCAATATGCTGTTTGTGTCTTGATTAGTGTGTTTCGATATTTCCAACTGTGATTATTCACTGCTGATAATGTTGACTTCAGAATTGGCTTTGTAACATGGATCAATCAAATATATGGATGTTGTGGTCCAAATTATCAGAGGTGTATTAGAAGAACGACACATCTACTTCAGTTTTTGTTCTCCAATAATACCGTTCATAATTTCCCATATTTTCTTGAAGCATAATGCCTTGTTTTTAATTTTTTCAAAGAGATGTTTGTAATCTTTATATTCCTTTTCAGATTATTCGTTTCTATTTTTTTTAAAAAACTTAATATATAAACCTTATTTTTAGATGATTTTTTAATCCTTTTTTTTATCCAAGGACATTGCACATTTTTGATTTTCACATACTTAGTATCAATAGGAAAAACTTTTAAGTATTTTATTTTGTCGAGGAAATTTGTGTATAATATATATACGTCCTCATGATTTTCAAGAATATATCAATCTTTAGCTCATTTTTAATAGTTTTATTTTTTTCTCTGTTCAAAAATTTCTCTTAGATATCTAAATTTTTTTGCTTCTTGTTAATTTATTTGAAATTTTCATTGAACGGAACACAGGGAAGTGATCTGAAATGTCACTTTTTAAAAAGTATTATCAAAGTAATGTTTTGACATTATATTATCTAGCAAAGTTGCAGTTATTTTTAGTAACACTGTAAGGTTTAGTAATAGGACAGCTGAATCTGCAAAAATATTATCATAAAACTCTTTCACTTCTGCTTTCTTTTGATACTGTGAAGAGTCTGAGTTGTAGTCGCCAGCTGCAACAAAAAAACTTTTTCTCGGGAGCTATTTTTTCAAATATCATATTTAAATGTTCAGTAAAATAGCTAGTTTTCCGTTGCGATTTTCCTGCTTAAATATTTGAAAAAACATTTTCTGTATTTTCTTATATTATTTTCCATGCCATTTAGTAATTATTATCCGAATTAAATACGAGAAATTTAAATAGGATACGAGAAATTTAAATGTTTAATACAACTAGGTAGCTTAATTCCCTTTATTAAGAGTCCTTAATAAACCTTTTATGGTCATATATATGCACGTCCAAAAAATAATGCTATTTAAACCATATTACTGAGAATTTTGATATATATATAATTTAACATGACCTCCTGGAATTATTTTCCCGAAATTACCCCCTGACAATATATGTCAAGATAAGTATTGACAGAACAAATATAATATTCAAATACGATTTTTCCGTCAAATAAAACTGTTTTTTAACATTGCTTTCAGTTTGTGTGTGGAGTAAACAAAAACTACACAAAATATATAAAAAATTTGTCATTAAAAATGAATTTGACGTTGTCCTCTGAAAGTTTTTTTGCCTAGATTTTAGTCGTCAAATTTTCAGTATATTAATCTATGATAATGAATGACTAAGAAAAATCAAACTTTGTTTTTGTTTCAATTAGTTCAAGGCTCCATTATTTTTACAGCCAGAATGATTGGAATAGCTATATTATTCATAATGCTCCCTCGCAATTTAGTTGATTTTAATAGTATTGTAACTTGATTTATACATTATATCATATCAGCAATTCCATGAACGTAATGTAGCAAAAATTTTCTCTTTATTGGGGTAAATATTTTTCAAAGGAATTAATGACTAAAGTATCTTATTTAAAATAATTTCTGGCACTATATACTCAAATTAAAAAGTTGACATAATCATAGCAAATTAATGGCTTTGCTTAATTAACGATAACAAATGTGGTAAGGGTGTGACAAAAATAATACATTTACTTTATTTTTGTTGTTTGAAGAACTTGCTTTAAGAAGCTTTAACCAAGTTTGTTTAAAAAAGTTAACAGTTCATTAACTTAGATATATTGGCCATCTAAAAACTTTTAAGCATTAATCTTTATTCACTTAAAAAAATTAGTTTTTTAAAAGAACAAGTTTAAGGCAAGAACTTACAGCCTGCTCTTATTACAAATTTTCCATAAAGTATCTTAAAACCAGAAATTATCAGATTAAATTATTCTTATGTCTAAATTTAATACTTAGATCAGATTTTATGTCAATAATTTGGGAAACATACATCAATATATAAAGGTTTACCAAAGCTTGACAAACTTGTTGACAAGCTAAAGTTAAAAATGGCGTACGATAGTTGTTGATAGAAGAAAACTGCATCAAAATTCAACAAACAACAAATCTTCTTACGCTACCCGTGATTAATATACAATGTAGCTGTAAATAGAAAGAAATTCTCTGCCGACAGTGTGGAAGCTAAGTATAATTTGGTTTGATCTATTGGAAGAATAGATTATACTAAAAAAAATGTTTTTATAGTGTATGGTATCATGGCCTAATTAAGTATACACGACCGGATTTCTTGACTCAGGCTCCTAAAACTAGAATGGTAACTTTTTCGTCACCTTATTTAGAGCTTAAGTGGTGATAAGTTCCATTTCTCATTTTTTTTAGAAAAGCATATACATGATATTCTTTGTAGATAATAAGAAAAAGATATTAAAGAGATATTTAATCAATAGTTTATAAAGATTGAGGCAACCCAAAACTATAAACAGAAAAAAAAAATAAAGAACAACTAAAAATCAAGCATACTCAGGCTTATGCAGTCTTCTGCTTCTTTTTATGTCTCTCCTTAAAACTTTGAATCAAATATTTTCTAACTCCTCCTTGTATGTGTGTGTGTGTGTGTGTGTGTGTGTGTGTGTGTGTGTGTGTGTATGTGTGTGTGTGTGTGTGTGTGTGTGTGTGTGTGTATATATTAGAAAACATAAAAAGCATTACCGAGAAAATAAATAAAAGATTCCGGCATTTAATAATAGTTTTTTCACCAAAATGGTACAATTACATAGCAAGGTAGTAAATTTCAATTGTTATTTCAAAAAAAAAATACCCTGTATCATAAAAACCAATCTTTTTTATGTTTTTTTTTTTAATCTATGACACAAATTTAATAAAAGAAGCAGTTAGCAAGTTATTTTGTCTATTCATAATCTCATATTTCATACTACCAAACTAAGTTTAGACGTCCTCGGTTAAGAGGTTGACATGCCTCTTTCAGCAGTAATTTAATTCCAAGCTCACGCTATGTCAATAAAAATGGTAAAATTAAAATTAGAGATTATACCACTTAGCAATGTGATAGCATGAGTCCCCTCGCAATAACTGACGATATTATCTACATCGACAAAAGTAGATGATATAAATATACTAATATATTTATTATGGAGATTCCTATTACATCTTCCAACAATAATTTCGAGACAAACCTATTTTCTAAAAAATGGGCAAATAAGGATGAAAAATTTTGATGCCTTTATGCATTCATTTTGACTCAAGAAACTTACCATTTTGACACCGTTTTAGTGAATCATTCATTCTAAAAAGAAACATGTACGCAAGTTGCGACAGTGTTCTAATGATTGAAACAATATTTGATAAGTTATGATATTGTTCTGTAGTGAGGGCTATGCAGCCGTCTGCTTCTTTGTTTGCCTCTCCTTAAAACTTCGAATTTAATCTTTTCTAACTCCATTTTGCATCCACTTGTGGGCTTTATTGAAAAATAAATTTAAAACAGTTCGGTTAAGAAGTTTCAACGAACTATGATGTTGAGCTCAGAGAAATGTAGCGGGAAAGTTGTTCCTCCTTAAGGCAATCTCGGCAGCTGCTTTATCCAAGAGCGTAGAATCTCTAATAACATGTTTGAAAAGGTCTAAATAGCAAATGTCTTGGCAATATACAGCTGACCTCCGTCAGGTCAGCTGTTGCTACAATGAGATCTCCATGAGAGAGATTTTGGAGGTAGCCATTTTTTGATTTTCTTCCCCTGATGAAACAGCCATTCATTTGCAGTCATCGCACTTTGATCTTTTTAGGATAACTTTTCGCACTGCATAATCGGCAACAACACCCAAAAACTTGATAGCTTCATGGTCAAACATCAATATTATCATTGATTTTATCAAGCTCAGCCTGGAAACCAGATACTATAGTTTTGTCAGTACTGGGTTTCACATTATTCGTGACAAAAATAAATTCGTTCTTTGATCAGAATTATGTTGGAAAATGAACGTTCAGATAATTGGAGCTCCCGCAATCCAGTCAAAAATGTGCTGCCGCTCATTTGTCGGTAACGAGAAAATTTGCGTTCAAGCGTGTCAGTTTGAAATCTGGATGTGAGGAGTTACAAAAATTATTCGCCTAACAAATCCTCAATTAGGGAGGCTGTGCTCTTTCACACCATATGAATTGTAGTGATGACTGAATGCTGATACATTTGGGGAGTGATTATTGCTGAAAAGCTAACGTTTTCAAAATAGCTTTCTAACAATATATTTACTTTTTTTTTATAATCATAACGCTTATAAACATATTGAAAAAATAAGCATATATCAAGCATAATGATTAGAAATTTTACAAGAAAACAACTTTTTAAGTTCATGTTTATGTCCACTTTGTTTGTTTGGTCATATACAGCATATACTGAAACCTTTCTATTGCAATTTACGCGTTCAAATTTTCTTTTAGAGTTAGTAAACTAAAATAAGCATAAAGCATATTTTAAGCTTGAAAATTGAAACTTCCTAAGCATATTCGAGCCTGATCATGAAGTTTGAAAACATGTAGCTAAAAATATAACATCTAAAAATTACCTGAAAGCCAATGACGGGAAGAGATGAAAGTCAATTTCTTTTGATATACACTTCATCTTAATTTCAATTTCTGGAATAGCCTTGACAACAAAGGTTATTGATTTTCTTATTCGAACAATCATGAAGGTCATCACTCCCTTAAACAAATTGACATCAGAATCAGTCCCTACAACTTCACCCCATGGTACTATGCTTCCTTTTGCAAGTAAGTTTCATCCAAGAGAAGAACAATATCCTTGTCCATTTCTTCTTGATAAGTAAAACTTTGCATGTCTTTAGTGTATCGACACCAACTTTTGCGAGTCTTTTGAGTACACTGACAGAAGGAAAAGGGAACTGTTTAAGGAGGAGTCGATAAGCTTGGCAGGATGTGAAGTACAAACGCAATGTGTACCGCAGTAAATTAGGGGAAAAATTTAGACTGTTAGAATGCTTTTTGTAACGAGTTTGATAAAATTCTTCCATGATATGTAATGGAATGTTTGAATCAGATGTATAGCCAATTTCATCATATTCCTTGATGTAAGGTGAGAAGTTTTGAAGAATTGAAGAATTGATTTTCTTTTCACAACACATTGACCCTTCTTGAACCAATCTGGTAAAGGTATCAAATTGGATTTCTTATATAATAAATCACTATACTCTCTTGAACTTCAGGAACATCATGAGTTTCTTGTCCCATTTTATAAAAAAAATCACCCGCCTTTGATGTTTTTCAAGGAAGTAGTTGATAGGACAGAATGATTCGCCTATATCATCAATATCGATATTTCTTTTTACTGATGGTTTCCTTGAACTTTATTGTGTCAGGAGAACAGATTTTAGAATCGCATCACTATATTCCGTGGGTACACAACTCCCATTTTAACGATTTTCTTTGCCAGTCTTTAAGGTACTTGAGATCAAAATTTTTTTCACATATTCCCAAGTTTTTTGTTGGAGTCCATACCTGACGATTTACGAACCGAACCTATTTAATATAAATACCAGGATTTTTATCAGGGTCAGGAAAACCAAACGCTGTATGTTTCTCAAAAACAACAACGACTGTCTTTTCCTGAACTTTGTTTTTTGTTCGGCATAATTGAACTGCGCAAGTCTTAACCAATGGTTTTAAGTTTCACTCCGAAAAAATGAAACAAAAGAAGTGGCTTGAAAGGTTTGTCTGATTTCCTGACATAAAAAAGAACATATTTTGAAACTTTTCATTATTTTTATTATCTTATTTTTCCATTAGGCTAAAGCAGCATACCCCTTCTTACTGGCTTTTTAATGTTGTGTTTCTTGTAAACAATACAAATCAGCTTATAAAACTGTCTATTGACTACATTTGACATAACCTGGCTTCTTTATAATGAAGAATGAAGTACAGTCTATCATTGCTCAGAACCTAAAACAAAAAACAACCAAGAAGACTCGAATAATTCAACCCCTGGAATTCAATGAGACAGAGCCCTCCTTTCATCCACTTCCCTTCTGTTTATTAATGCTGTGAAAACGAAAAAATCATCAATCACAACTGTAAAATAAATTCTGGCAACGAAACGATAAAAGTTTGGTTATAAACTTCTCAAAAAGAAAATTTACAGCAGGATTGATGAGAATTAGGCATTTCTGGCATTTTGGCCACAAATATTAGAGAAGTGCTGTACAAAAATCAGCATTCATATGCATTTATTGCCAAACTACTAACTTGAACAAAAATATAAGATATATCTTACTCAGAAATAAATTACTTAGCTAACCTTTACTTCGCACAACTTTGCACATCAACTATGACTACCAATCCACTTAAATTAACCAGCCAAACAGCATTAAAATTATTAAATGTTTCTTGTTGCTTCTTTCCTGTAAAAAATTACCACGAGTCATAACTGTTAAATAAATTTCACCCCTCTAATTTTAGAGGATATTGATATAGTGCATATTCAAACTTAACTTGAATGTTTCCTACAAAATAAGTATTTATTTACCGTAAACAATGGTTTACACGTTGATAAACGTATTTTTTACAAATAGTAATAAAATATAAATAACATAAAAAAATTTAAAGTAAGATTTTTCTGGATGGTGTCACTCAATTATTTATAGCTGAACGATATAGTGAGATCAGATATGGATTTAAATATAAAGCAAATATTTCCTGATATTATTAATTTTGTTCAAAAACTCAAAGATAACATGAAAAACTACATTTCGCCAGATGTGGGAGTCGAACTCGTAACCTTTCGAACCGCATTTTGACGCCTCCTAAGCTATACCATCCACTCTACTAACTTGTGATCAAATTTTGTTTTTAAGACTTTGTTATTGCAATTTACCGATTGTTTAAAAAAGTCTATCGAAAACGAATCAACTAATGGAAATATAGATAGATACAACTGAAAAAACTTTTGTGCGCATTATACTATAGCTAATTATGCTTTAAGTAGCATTTGTTATAAGTACTAAGTCTAGTATTTGCGTTAAGTTATTCGTATATTTTTAAGATACAGTTTTCAGATCTACCAGTTTTTTTTTTTTATATTTATGCTACGGTTAAACGACCAAAAATTTGAAAAAATCCGAAAAAAAACCAAATTTTTCGAATTTATGAAAAATCTCAACTTTTTAGACATTTTCGAAAAAACAATCGAAAAATCAAACAATGGAAAATTTTAACAAAAACTCTAAAAAAAAAAAAAAAAATTAGCTATTTTGTTCCAAGACAGATTAAAGCTGAATTAAGGAGGATTACAGAGGTTAGCGATGAATAAGGAAGTTTATGTAAAAAACTTTATATATAAATCGGTTATTAAAATGAATTTCGTTTTGAATTACATAATGAACTCAAAGTTAAATCAAAATTTTTTTAAAGTTTAATGATTTTCATAAAGTTAACATCTTTTTAATTTGTTAATTTATCTTTATGTAATATGCATTCTTCTTTGTGTTTTATTCAAATTGATAAGATTTAGTATTAATTCCCCGAAAAAAATTTATAAACTACGTAAAGGAAATAGAAAAAATTCTAAACAGAAATTTTTCCAAACTTTGTGAGTGGTTTGTTGATAACAAACTAAGTGTGCACTT
>JAUZNK010083998.1:0-12978 GCA_035046665.1 Euphysa ruthae | reverse complement strand
AGACCCGCCACGTGGGCCCATCTGGAAATATTGTCTCGGCAATTTGTTGGCTCCCCACGTTAAATATAACATTCTCATTTTCATTCTCTTATCTCTCTTTCACTTTTTCTTAAATTGAGCCAACCAGCATTGTCAATATCTGGAAGAGACGATAGTCTGCCCACCTTCATTTCAGAAAGACCTTTTCACCTTAGTAGCCCTTGATAACATTTACCATAAGCCATCTTCTTCAAATGCACGAAACTATTTTCATGTAACTAGCATTTCAATATTCCAATATACGCAAGAAATTTGAAACCCAGTCTAGCTTTGAATACACAAGACCTGATAGCTGAGACCTGATTTTCCCGACTCAAGATCTAAAACTATAACCAGCTAACAGGGTACCATACGAAGTTCTGGTTTTAAACTATGAACTGCAAGGAATAACAGAATGGGCTGAAAAATTTTCTCAGTTGAAGCCTAACGATAATTTGGAAGAAATAATTTTGTTTTCAGCATTTGCTACAAACAAGACACCATCTGTCTATAATGAATCTGTCAATTCAGCCGCAATGGTTCGTCACCGTACGAATACAATAGAGGAATTTGTCAACCGCCTTAATCCTGGCCAAATAACTGTCATTACTGCTAATCAACCTATATAAGTTCTCGAAAAAAATTAAATTGGATGTACGAAGAAAGATATAAGAATGTGTCATCAATGATGGGTCTACTTAATATCGAAATGGCGTAAATGCAATTGGAGATTGGTTGGAAGGTTATGTTTGGGTAGAAGGATTTTTTAAAACGCAAAAATCACGACGAGTGGTGTGATTGAAAGTTTTTTCTGGAAAAAAGGTCAAAAGAACGAGGTATGCACACCAGTTGTCAATTTCAGTATTGCCAAAACTGGCAAGACCTGCTTTTTAAAATGAATTTGAAAATACCAGGAATAGAATGCAAATGCTTGTTATTGGTTTAAATTAATTGAATTAGAGACTCTACTCTATTATTCGCATTCGTTTGCGAGATACCGACTTTCTACATTTTGTAACATGTGTAGAAGATATCAATCAATGGGTATTCGGTCTAAATCATATCCGTTATGCCAGGTGGATGTCTGTTTATATAAAAGATCTTCAGTAAGTTTCTTCAATGTACTTTTCTATTTTCGAGGCCTTCAAAAAAGGCTACTTCAAAGTGGAAATAGCCAAAATGTATTTTCAAACTTTGAAGTAGATCAGGCACACGATCAAAACAACAAGGTGATAAAGATCGAAAGATGAAAATTGGAATTTTAAACAGCCCAAACGCTTTGTTAAGATTGGCTGTGGCAGTTCTTGTTGTGGCACAGCTTTTTGGAGATGCTGAAAACATTGATGCAGCCGGTTACAAACACCACGAAGATACTGCTAACTCCGAGAGGAAATTTCGCTGTTGGTTTATATTAAAGTTATAGCATGTCTTTCAGAGAAAAATTTATCAAAAAAGATTAACTTTATCTTTAACATTTCCTTTATAGACATTGTTTACATGTAAAGACAGTAAAAAGGTAATTTCAAATCTTTTTTGAAAACGGTTTAAAATATGCGTTGAAAACTATTTGTTGGTTATTTAATGTCAAAAGCATATTTTCAAAATAAATATTTCTAGAAACTGGTAAAAAATTTAAAGCCTCTTTATTGACTTTTTTAAACCAGTAAAGGTGTTAGTCCTTTCTAATTATCCGAAGAGTGTCCATGAAAACACTTATAGAACAATGAAAACGAGGCTAAATTTCTGCAATAGAAAAGTAGTTGAAAATTCAAACCAAGATCAGGCAGGACCAACAAGGTTGATTATACGTTTCTGAATATGGTTAACAAGATGTAGACATACAGCAGAGGCTCCCATCCTAAAATGCAGCAAAATTCAATAAACGTTCGAGTAGTAGCCTTAGATAGAAGGAAAGGAGTCCTCAAGCAATTTATGAAAAAAAAAACCTTCCTTTTTGAAACATTGAATGACACCAACTATTTATCATTTTTGTTTGTCTATATTTCAGAGAAAATTTATTTTTCATCTTGCAGCTTCATGATGAATAAAATCTCTAAATGTATTAAGGAGAGTTCTGTTAGCAAATCAAACTGGTTGCTAATGTTGATATTTGCAAGGAATTTATTCCGTCAAAATGTTACTATGTTCGATAAGATTACTCCAGTAGTCCTTATAAAGCCAAATTTGGCCTAATATTTTATATTAGTATGAGAACTAAACCTTATATAATTATAACCTTATAAATATTTTACTGAGGATAGTTCAGTTGTCACACCTCCGGCGGAAATTCATTTCCATGTTATCTTTGAGCATCTGGGCAAAACTCATTTTGTAATGCAACTCTAGCTCAATTTGGTCGAGCTGTTTGGTTGAGCGAATTTTGTAGACGCGAATAGGCGTTCTAAGTATTCCAATATCCGCCAAGTGGGTTTTTCTGGAAATATAGTCTCTGCAATTTGTTGGTTCCCCACGTTAAGTGTACAAACTCACCCACTCAAACGGTATGATATATTGATTTCCCTACACGCGTTTTGGCATATGCCAGCAGATAATAGAGTTTTCTTAACACGTTATATGGACGTCCAAATGAAACGAAAAAAAAACACAAACTGATCAACAAACGATCTCTCAAAGTCTAAACACATAAAAAACTGGACGAAGTTATTTTTGCACACTAAATGTTGGTGGAACAAAACACCAAAATTAAGTGACTAACTAAAGTTTACCAACTAGCACAGGACTCATACACGATTTCAAATTTGGGGTTGTTTTTTTAAGCCAAAGTCTTCAAAAAACTAAAAGATATTTGCAATGTTTTACAAATTGATGGTGGTCATTTCTACTCTCCCACCGACATCGTCGACCCTGCAGTAAAATTTCCGTCTTATGTTTTTTTTTTTTTTAATTTATCGAGTAAGATGGGTAGAAAATCGGGCTTTTAGCACATGCTTTTGCCGTGTGCTGAAAAGGCGTGAAGAATATTGAATTGAAGAATTCGATGTTTGCAAGGTGGTTTATATACACTTTGAAAAGTTTATTGTTTTGTATCCCAAAATTCTTTGACAAGTATCCCATGGTACTTTTAAAAGTTGGTATCAGATGAAAGAAAGCAAAATTATAACGAGCAATGTTTTTTTATTTTGTTTTATTTTGTAAAACTTTTTCGATTCTTTAGATATTTAACTTACATATTATAAGCCAAGTGTAAAACACACTTAAATTTCACTAACATAAAATAATTTTGCTAACACTAATAAAATAACTATATCAAAGCCGTTCTAAAAATGTTGATGAACTAGTCATTCAAATAATATTTTTCGTTTTGTAGCTATCATAATAACATAAGGACCAAATATGAAATACAAGTAGAACTATAATTATAAAATTATGAAGACAAATATCTATGAATATATATGGTCATAGAAATTAGTGTCATAATTTAAAAAAGGTTTATTTTACACTTCAATGTAATCGTAAAACTTGTGAAAAAACAAAAGCAGTCTTTTTCTCACACTTAATAAAACCAAAAAAGATTTTTAAAAATATACCCAATATACAAAATCCTAAAAAACCCCTGTTGGGGGTAAATGTGTGAAAATTAGCATAAAAAGGCTACAGACTGTAAATCAAGCTACGATAATGATGAGCTGTTGATTTTAGGCAAGGTGGTAATCAATCAATACATGCAATGGCTGTTGGATTTTTTCAAACTATATAATTTTCAAGGGGTGAAATTAGAAAAAACATTTTTTTTTTTTTTTTGAATAAAAAATCAAAAAATCCCACAGTCATTGTATAGATAATACCAAAAAAAAAACAAGCCTGCAAAATTTCATGATTTTATTATGACTATAAAGTGAGAAATCATCCGCAGACTGACCGGAAACCCCCTGATTCGCTTTTGGAGAAAATCAATGTTAAAATAAGATATACAAAATGTTATATAAAACTAGTTCATTAAACTTGAATATAATATCTTATTGTAATAAATGTCTTATTAGAAACAAAATGAGCATCACAAAAGTTACTTTAACCAGGTTGCATCTTTTAAACCCCCCCCCCTTTTTTTTTTCTTGGTTGAAGGTTCTATTAAAGGTGATTTTGTTGATTTACGCTTTACTCCAGTAAAGTTCTCAGGCTTATTTCTCAAACAAAACCACCTACCTTATAACCTGTTGTCGACTTTGAAGTTTTTTTGGTAATTCTGAGCTTTCTTCTGTGAATTCTGGCTTTAAGGCTGATCTTTCGGGTAGACAACTTTTCCTTTGATTACCTTTGTCCATTAGCAAACGCAAAGAGGAAGCAGAAGGACGAATTCCGGAATTTTAATTATAAGCGCAGTAGCTCTTTCTCCTGAATTAAATTATGCAACGCATAGTTTTAAATAAACTTTTACCAAAGTACACATTTTAGGGATTCATTTTGGTTTTGAGTGACTCCACTTTGGCATCTCAATAGTAGCTCTGCATTTGAAAACTTCTCAAATAATGGATTCAAGATACTGAGCAAAGAGGAGGGCAATCTATCGGTTGGGTTATAGGCGTTGGAGTTTTTCCAATGTTTGCACCAATCATCTTTTTGAAAAAAGGCTGTGTTAATGATCCGTGTTTTTCCTCTTTTCTTCAACGTTGCGTTAAGATTATTGCATTCTACATGGCAACTGGGTCACCGACTGTTCCCCGGTTAGCATATCCATAAATGTTTTTGATTTTTGCAACCTCTTTCTCAGTTAGACGACCTTTATCTCCAATACATTCCATAATCTGACTTTGAACTTCTCATTTTCTTTTTCGCCCCCTTCTTTTATGAAAATACCCGAAACAATTCATTTTCTCCACACGTTGGGAATCACCAAACTTTTTGACACATGCTGCCTTAACTTTCCCAAAACTAGTCACCGAAACGAGTCACCATCACCAGCATTTGTTTATTGTATTTTCATGAATGCTTTTGAATTGAATGCAGAAACATACTTCTTGATCCACCAACATGATTAATTGAGCATAAACCTTCATTATCGGTGTACCAGGTTTCAAAATCTACAAACTTTCCTATATTGAGCAAACACGGGAGACAAGAGCCAACTATTATCAAAATTACACACTTCGTGGGCGTTTTTGTGAAAAAAGTAGGTCGATAGGTTTTTTCGGTCTCCAGGAAAGCCTCTAGCAACGAATGTAAACAAACCGTTTTTATAGAGTCAGAACTATATTAAATCTCTATTAAGTAATTAAATCTTTTGGGTTCAAATTTTGGAAATTTCTATTTTTTTTATGAAATGAAACTTTGCAAGAGGCTAGAACATAAAGTGAAGGAGTGATTTCCTTGAAAAAAAATTACAAAAAGTTTTCATTTTTGACTTATTTATGTTATATGCTTGATTAGCTAGATTCTTTTTACTTTTAAGAAACTTCATAATGTTTCCCAAATTAAAACGTTGGATCAATAAATGACAGACTACTTCTGTTTAGGTTGACGTTAAATAAATCAACAGAAATTTATTGGAATAATTGTCTGTTATTTTCTTTAGTTACACCTTACGTGATAATTTTCATATCTGACTGTATTATTATTCATGAACAAGTTTTTTTTTTTTTTTACTTATTCTTACATACCATATTGGAACGCCAGTTGTTGTATGGTAGCATTAAATTAAAAATTACATCAAGCATTGCTTATTTTAAAGAAACTCGTGTCTGTCATATATTTGTGGCTTATGATACACATTTTTTAATCTTAAACGTTAAGTTTTTTTGAAAACAAATATTATTAGATCAACTCAGCAATACCTGGATTAAATTCCATTCGAATTGTTCCCCCTACTACGCCATAGAATTGTAACTCTCCTTGAACCCAAATCTAAATCTTTACAAATTAAATACGAAAAAATTTCTAAAATAAAAGAGATTTATTTTTTCTTGAAGCAGCTTTATAAGCTTTTTTAAACAAAAATTTTTTTCTATTCGTAATTGTTATTTAAGTATTCTTTTCTAAGTAATATATTGTTTTTTTCTTTATTGTATATTTAGCAAGTCGTTCGTTTTTTAATTAGTCTGTTACCATACAGCATTTAATAGATAAAGACGCCCTGAAGAAACCATGATGTAATGACTGTTTTAGTGACATTTTTTGTGGTGTTTTCAAGTTAACCAACCGTTGTAAAGATTTTGGGGATCTACCACTAAAATATACTTGGTACTATTGGGCCAAAATATCGATAAAATAACTTATATTTGGTGAAAAATTTCTAAAAACGGCAGACTTGTTCATCTCTATTTTGTATTTCCTTATCAAACAGCTTAATAGCTTTCAAATGAAGTGATTACGTCCTTTGCTGTCACTAAAGATATTTATTTAAATATTATGTCTAAAAAAACATCAGCAATTGAGTCTCAACAACGTCAGCACTTACGTTTCAACAACATCAGCGCATATTTTTAACAAAATTAGCTATTATGTTTTTAACAACGTCAGAAATTATGTCTCAACAACGTCAGAAATTATGTCTCAACAACGTCAGAAATTATGTCTCAACAACGTCAGAAATTATTTTCAACAACCTCTGCAATGTATTTCAGAAATTATTATTTATTTAGTTTTTCATCTCTTGACCACTTGAATTACAATAGAGCGTATGGCGAAAAAAAGCTTTGTATTCTCTGGACATCAAGAGAAGGGAAATTCTATGGACAAGACTTCTTTCTATCGGCAGCAAGAGACGGACAATTCTATGGACAAGACTTCTTTTTACCGGCAGCAAGAGAAGGGCAATTCTATGGAAAAGACTTCTTTCTACCGGCAGCAAGAGACGAGCAAAACTATCTATTCTCTGTCTAGCTGTTGTGCGTGCATCAGCGTTAGAAAGGGATATAAAACGAAACCCTTAAAACTTTGCCAAATATGGACTGCCACGGCTACAGCTAACCGCTCGATCGAGAGAAGTGCCTGCAATCGCCTGCAAGTCAGTCTTTAGCGGAACAAGGGCTCTTCTTTGGCACGAGTGTATCTTTTCACGCAATGGATGTGGCCGGTGAGGTATGGCCAGCCAACAGCAATTTTATCGACCTTGAAAGTTATGTGAGAGGCACCTAGACGATTTTTATTTGATGGACGATGGATCACAAGGTGCACATTGGAGCCTCACTCATAGAGGATCATTGTCAGTTGTCGGCACTTTCGCACAATTATCAGCCCATCCCGTTACAAATGTTGGCTGTAGTCTGTCTCGTCAGTTGTATAGGTGGCAACGGATCGTAGTAATACGACTGATTTCACGGACTAGGTATGTCAACAACTACGCAACTCAAAAATTATGCCCCAAAAAACATTTCTTACTTTCTGGGAGAATTACCCGGTGATGACCTTACAGATCATTTCTCTTTAGCTATGACACACACGAGCTATACGGTAAACGGTATACGGTAAACTCTGGGTAGCATGTCCGATCTCATATGATGGTGTTGCAAAGTTTCAAATAAAGTTCTTGGGAATGAAAACCCAACCAGTCTCTTTTAATATTGGTGGAATAGATGTATTTGTAAAAAATGAAGTGGAACTGTTAGGAATTAATATCGATTCTAAATTGACTTTTTCGAAACATATACGAAGATTATGTACTGCAGCAAATATCAAACTTTCTTGTCAGCTTAGATTTATAAACTATTTGGATATTATACAAAGGAGAATACCCTCGTCAATAGTTATGTTTTATGTAGTTTATGATATTGCCCTCTAATATGGATGTTTTGTAAGAAAACTGATTATAACTTTATCCATCGAGTTCAAAAACGAGCCTTATGGGTAATCCACAATAACTTTGAACATGATTTTAAAGGATTGCTTCTCTTGGAAAATACAATCAGCGTTCATGAAAAACATTTACAGAGTCTAATGACAGAAACATATAAATCTGTCAACGAACTAAATCCCGAACTAATGTGGGATAGTTTTTCCTTAAAAGATGTACCATACGTTGTCAGAAATTCTTTTATTTTGAATCTCCCACCTGCAAAAACATCTAGTTACGGCACTAATTCACTTATTTTTAAAGCGTATTTTCTTTGGAATAGTCTCCCCCTACGCTACAAAAGCTGTAAATCTTTGCCTTGCTTTAAATCAGCTATTAAGGCATGGATCTGCAAATCATGTCCAATATGCCGTTAATTAGTTTTTTGTGTGTTTTTGTTTTACTGTTAATTATTTTATAATTTACATTTAAAAAAATTTAAAAATTTTGTTGGTCTATATTAGTGTTTATTAATATATAATTATATTCATATACAACTATGTAAGTGTTACCAACGTTAAATGAATGAATGAATGAATGCTATAACATCGTACAAAATGGAGTGGTTCGACTCATTCGGTTTACCACCAGACGCCGAAGACATCATAATAGGCACCAGGCATTCTTTCGAGAGAAGTTTGCCACTAACTTGGCATCAAAGTTTAAAATTATAATACCGCTGATCTACAAGCAATGGACGTGCGAGCATTAATACCGCTGACCTACAAGCACTTGACGTGCGAGCATTATGTACTTTGGTTCTGCAAAAACAGCGCAAAAAAAAAAAAAAGATGGTGGGAATCGGCACTGATAGAGCAAAAGATGACCTGCGTATCCAAAGTGTTGTAAAAATTTAGGCTGATAAGGCTTATCTTTTCCGCATCCTTCACTTGAGCAGCGATAATAATGACTGAGCAATTGCACCAAGGACCGGTGGGAGGATAGAAAGCCAGCTTAAATTTGGTTATTTCTCAGAGGACGAAGCATTTTCAACGTTATTCACCCGAGTTATTGCAAACTACATAAACCCTTTTAACTTCAAGTTGCTTCAGTATGCTGCTGAAATATAAAACTTACCATTAACACGTCCTTTGCTATGTTGTGCAACAGTTGATCGAGGGATACTGGGGGCATTTTAAGCACATAATCTCGCTTGTGCTTATCTCCTCGGACCAAAGTTTCGAGGTGGTGTTTGTGTTTTCGTAGCGCGGATTTAAATTGAGTCATATTATTTATATATCTTCATGCTCTCGACTGGTCCAATATAACATGACTTTGGCTGACGAAATTTACCCCAAAAAATGTTTGAGGTAGGCTACAGCGCCAGGGAAATAAAATCACCTATGCATTGACACAGTGACATCTATCATGCCTACGCCATGATAGATGTCACTGGACCTGTGACCCTCCGTGCATGCACCGGAAAAGTACCTGAACTCTCTTAATCTGGTTGTTGGAGATTGATCGGGCTACTCGGATACATGACATAGTTAGTTGTAACCGGCGATGATTGAAAAGAAGCACAAAACCAAACTTTTGAACTCTAAAGTGTTCGATATTATTCTAAACAAAGCTTATTCTGGGCCTGTAAGTTTTCAGGGAATTATCGTGCTCCATTCGAGACTACCAAAAGGCGCTGCCTCAAAGGAGAGTATCCGAATGTGGTTAACTAACCAAGAGGTCGGGAGATACATGCAAACCCGGTCCCCTAAGGAAGACTTTGCTCATTTTAAAGAGACTCGACCCAAAAAACTCCAACAAGCAGATCTTTTCTTTTTAACATGTGACAGACTTGGTTGTAAGACATACAAGTTTGCCTTAACACTGGTAAACGTGGCCTCTTGCTATATAGCTGCCATATCATTGACCTCAAATTCAGCGGAAAGGACTGCTTTGGCTCTTAGCAGCATATACAAGAACAAACCGCTTGTATGGCCAAGCACGTTGATGGTCGACAGCGGTATGTCAAAGCATGGGGTTCGAGTCCGTCGAGCACAACCAAGCTACCACAGACCGCAAGGTTTCTTATCGCCGTCTGACTGTTCAAGTTACAGGTACAGCATTAATTAGATAGTGGCCGTGACAACCATGAATAGGTAGCACTTCAACCCACTTTAGTGGAAGATATGAGCAGCATGTCAACGCGAATGACTGGTTTCGCTCCGGCGAATGCGATCGAAATGGTAAAGAGCCCATAGATACCCGAGAAAAAAACTCACTTGCGTGAGAGATTTTTGCCTATATGGACGATAGTCTATATTTACTATTAACGAAAAAGACCCAGAGGACCTTTTCCTGGTGAACGCATAAGCCCTACCCAATCTTGCACCGAATTTCAGAACCTGGGTAACCTGCCCTCTACTACATTTCATTCTCAAAGCACGGGTTCACAATTTCTTAGCCGAGAGCTGTGCCTCATTATTGATATTCTTCGTATGGGTCATAATCCGGATTCATGTATTTATCGTAGTTTGATTCATTATCAGGATGTCTATATTAATATTTTCAGTGCGGATCATAATCCGAATTATAGCCCAAGTAATCATCGTAGATTAAGTCATTATACTGAGCTTAGTATTCACGGTTGTCTGGAAAGTCCACGGCGTTATGTAACTGATCATCACGGTTGTGACATACACGATAGGCATGTGACATTTCGGTGCGACCCAGGGAGTTCGTTTTCTTGAGTGGGTACAACAGTTTGCGCACAGTAAATGTTTTCGTGACCCACACATTCTTACCGCTTCCACTCTGATCTGACCAGCCAAATACATATGCTTCGTAGTAGCCGTAATGAGATCAGATGAAACGGGTGGTCTCGCTTGATTGAAAATCAAGTTGCCTAGCAGGTTCGATCGTCCAAGCTGCAGCCTCAGGGTGACACTGGGTTGCTTGTGCCGTCATTGTTCATTCCTAGGATAGTCCTCAGCAAGTAGGTTTTTGACATCGATGGGAAAGGACTTGGTATAGATAGCAGCTGTGCAAACACGTAGGACGTCTTCTTGGGGAAATCATTTTAGCATCATTCGGAGTGCAGCGTTGGTGTATGCAAGGACGAATGTTGTATATGACATCACTGAACCCTTGCTTTTTGTCCTTGTACTTGATGTAGTGGTTGGTTGTCATCGGCTTTCTCGAAGTTCAAGAGCCAATCTTAAGTAAGCAGCTTTATTAAGATGAATAAAGATTGCGCAAGTTATGTTCGGCGACGTCGTCCAGCATGTGGTCATGCTCGATTTTTGACTGGTCATTGCAAAACTATTCCCAGTTAGTTATTATTAAAATTGGTTGTTATGACAAGGCACAAAGACCTTTGTGCTAGCCTTATATTCTCAGCTATCGCAAAAGGTATTACCCAGAGCATCGATAGCAATCAACTTAACATTAAACGCAGTCTTTAGGGAAAATATATTCTCACGTGAGAAACTTGTGTTTGCGAGCTTCTTGTCGAAGAATTCTAATATTTGCCGGCACTTGGACGTAAACCCAGTTCCTGATTGGGTCATATTTTCCTGAAAGTGGTTGAAAAAGTAGCAAACGAAACAATTTGTGAAATTGTTGTCCTTTTCTGGTTCTAACTGCGGCCCTGCTTCGCCGTGCTGTATGTGAAGCCTGCGAAACCCATAACAAACGTAGGCTAGATATTCCCGACCTTTCCTAAAAATTTGTTGATCATTACCATAAAGAATACCGGCGCTGGCTTGATCCCTGCGAACAACAGTATCCCCTTTAGTGCGGTGGTCAGAGACACCTTCTTCCTGGGTCACTCGGACTAGAAGTTCTTTAGCTGACTTACCTATAACAGTGAATAACTTGTACTGTTCTTCTAGATCCAAAAACTCTAGCACTTCCGGGGCCATGTCTATGGTTACCCTAAGGTCTTTCCTCTCAAATGTTAAAACTCAATGAACCTCAACCTTGTTCGTGATATCTGGCCCTCTTGCTACCGCCCGCATGTCGAATTGACAACCATCGAGACCTTCATCTCTATCTTTTCAGACGATTTTTTTTCCTTTCTTGGTGTAGCTCTCGTCGGTGTAGACCACTGAAGCATTTTCGACGACTTTATCATTCATAAATTTTTTTTCATCCGTATCTCTATTTAACGTTGGTTTATACGTAGTCGTAAAAAGTACAACACAATAAACACTGATCTACACCGACAAATTTTAATTCATATAAACTAATAAAAACTATTAAATACGCAGCGAGATAAACAGCACAAACATGGAAGTTGGTTCGAACTGAGAATATTCTTTTTAAAGTGGAACAATGAAAAACTACTTTTAAAAGAATTTGGTAGGCTGTTCCAAAGAAAGTATACTTTAAACAGCAAAAATTTTGTTCCCTAAGTAGACATCTTTGCTGGTGATAGCTTTAATGTACTATCAGTGTGTAAAGAGTAGGGAACTTCTTCAATCTCAAAATTTTCCCACATTAACTTCGGATTTAACTTATTTACAGTTTTATATGTCTCACTCATAAGAAGATTGAGATGGTTTGTATGAATACTGACTGTTTCCTCAAGGGAGAGTAGTTCATCAAAACTTAGGTTATAGTCTCGATGAATAGTTCTAAGTGCTTTCTTTTGAATCCTATGGATCAACTTATTGTCAGTTTTCTTACAAAACATCTAAATCAATGGGCAATCTGAGTGTATCCTTGTACAGACGTGATAACATTGAGTATATTGTCATTTGCGAAGTTACAAATATCACAATCCAAAACAAAAAAGAACATACCATTTATTAAAATTTAAAAAGAAGGGGCCCAAGTATGGAGCCTTGGGCACACCTAAAATTATATACAACCACTTACTAAAAGTTGAACCCAACTTAACCCTTTGTTTCATTGAGAAGGAGTAGCTTTTTATGAATGCAAACTTTTAGATGAGAAACCGTATGCTGCAAATTTGGCTAAAAGCAAGTCATGAGGGATACAATCGTATGCTTTTAAAAAACCCATGAAAATTACTAGAGGGTAATATACGCCCGGATAAAGTTTGACTTTCTTTGAGGATACTCCAACCATGGTCAGTGGTAGTTGGGGGTTTTTCTCCTTCACCTGTCGTAGCTTAAACGCAGAAAGCTAGAGAGGCTTTAACAGCGTTTCTTTAACAGCACCAAGGATATTTTTAGGATATTTGTGAGAGCCTTAAAGCGTATATATATATA
>JAUZNK010083987.1:0-12979 GCA_035046665.1 Euphysa ruthae | reverse complement strand
AGCAAGCAAGCAAGCAAGCAAGCAAGCAAGCAAGCAAGCAAGCAAGCAAGCAATCAAGCAAGCAAGCAAGCAAGCAAAGAAAAGTAAAAAATATTTCCTTGAACTTATGTTTAAAAACGTGGTATATTGTGATTGATTTTAGTTTTAATTTGAATTTCGTTATAAAGCCTGTTCCGTATAAATGGACCTTTTAATGACAGACAATTTTTTACCTATGGTGGATCTTCTAAAGGGTGTATCTAGATGGCTGTTGCATAGAGGGATTTTTCTATTTTCAGAAATTTTAAAGATTTCAAACATATAATTTAGGTTGGGTTTACCGCAGAATTTATATGCATATGATTAACCCTCATATAAACAGGCAGCCAATTTATGGCTCTATACCGCTCAGTACCAATATGGGCAAAACTATTCATATTTAAACAAAATCTTAAACATATATTTTGTGCACTTTTCAAACGAATTTTAAGTAATTCGTTGAGGCCTAAATGCTAGGCAGAACATGCATAGTCAACGTGGAGTTGAATCAGAGCATTTAATGGAGCACGTGTTAAGGCTGTCTGTTTTCTATATAAAAATCTAAGTTTGGAGTTAATTTCATTTAAAACATAGCGACCCATTGTCTCTCTACACAGGGTTTGATCTAATAAGCATCATAGATATTTGACTGGGGTATGTTGCGTAATGGATATGCTTCTATAAATCTTATTCAAGAAATCTATTTTAAATGTGTCTTCAAACAAAAGCGGTGAGTTTAATTTAAAATCGATTTTAAATTAAAAACAATATTTTTAATTTCACCGTAGGATATATGTATACCATATACAATGACTTTTTTTTTTTTTGTAAATTCTATTCTTCCAATAGATCAAATCAAATCAAATTTAATTTCTGAAGCGGTCCACAAGTCTGTTGTAAGGTGCTGTCTGCTACTAACCAGTGGTAGCCATACGTTTTCGTGAAGTCTAATTATTTTAGGAAATACAAATTAAATGATAGCGGAAAAAAAATTTTTGGTGAATATCTGCTCATCTCATACTTAATACTGCGTCAGAGGATATTGTAGTGGTAAGGTAATTCAACCTAAGCATGTGTAAAAAATTTGTGTTCTTTTTTACAAATTCGTGTTGCAATCTCTCTGCTATTTCACTCACCCTATTGGATTCCGGTACATTGGCTCGGAATTTTATTGGGTAACTTCTTTAGTTGGTGTATTACGCTTTTTTAAATAAAATTTCTTTTCTTTTTTTGTCACATTTTACCTTTATGTCATAATAATAATACCCTTAAAAAAAAATGACCTGGATTTTTACTTTTTCTTTTAATTTTCAGAAGATAGCAAATTTTACCATACAGTACACCAGAACCAAACCCATGGGCCCTTCTATAACAAATTTGTTTCGAGAAACTATTTCTTTCGGTTTTGGCCCCACGTTAAAATAATGAAATAATCAAATATTTGAATCCTTAAAATTTCTTTTTACTTTTTAATATTTCTTTTTAAATACTATATGCATCAATTAGCCAAATCTTGGCGGGTAAAAAGCTAGTTTTAAATAATATCCAATAAGTCAATAATGACAAGATCTGTAAATCATGATAATAATGGTAATAATAATGATAATAATAAAAAGGCCTTCTATTGTATTTGAATATATCATTTTATTTTACTTTCCTCGATTTTGATTAATTTAAGAAAATAGTTGGTTCTCGCTTTTAATAGTGTAAAATGGTTACGTTACAGGTAATTATTATTTTTTCGCTGACATTTTTAGGCTTTTGATTAAAATGTGCATCATAATACATATCTAGATCTAATTTTTATCATGGGTTTCAAGATGAACGTTTGACCATGTACTGGCAATACTATAAGTTCTTTCCAGTAATATTTTGGTAGACTTATACAATTTAAATGCGAGGTGTTACCTTAGAGAGTGGTTATAAATACTATACATATACTAGTGGTTTATGAGAGTGGTTTTAAGCATTATATGCTCTAGAGGTTTATGATAGCAGTTTTAAGCACTATATACACTAATGGTTTTTGAAAGTGGTTATAAGTACTATATAGTTCATTAGTTAATGAGAGTGGTTGTAAGAACTATATACTCTAGAGGTTTAGAGTAGTAGTTTTAAGAACTTTATACTGCAGTGGTCTTTGAAAGTGGTTATAAGTACTATTTACGCTAATGGTTTTTGAGATTGGTTTTAAGCATTATATAATTTATTGGTTTATGAGAGTGGTTTTAAACACTGATACACATGATAGTAGTTTAAAGTTCATTTCATAAATAAATTGCTGAAATAAACAATGAGTATAATTAACTTTGGCACTAGTCAATGGATATATTGCATACAATACCGGGTGATCATTCTTAAATACACAGATCACACCTGTTCACAAAAGAGAATCAAAGAATTTACTTCAAAACTAAAGAACTTATATAGGCAAAATTTTTAAAAAGGGTATTTATAGCAACTTAATTAATTACATTGTGATTAATAAACTCTTCTCTAAAAATCAGCTCGTTTTCAAACAGCGATTTTTGTGTTTTCCAAATAATTTCTGTATGAAAGTCTTATTAAGCTATAAAAATAACCTTACGATAACTTTGGCAAAGTTATCGTAAGGTTATTTTTATAGCTTTGTTAGTGGTAATTGCCTTAAATAACTGTTTGAATTGATGTCTCGGAAAATGTTTTTAGTAACACCCAAAGCGCACGCCTCTCTCATGAAATTTTATCTAACTCAATGTGTTTTTCCATAACGCTCTTTAACATTTTTCGTCAAAGCTTGACACAAATTAAGAACCCAATTATGTAATTCAGCATCTGTTTTAATTTTTAAGGCTTTCAAACTTTTGTCGTATAAATTCTGACCATATTTTTAATATATTTGACCCAAAGGTCTCAAACATGTGACACTCCTATGAGTAGGTTAGGTATTCTCTAAAAGAATTAAACTTTTAGAAGGTTTTTCACGGCCATCGGAAAACTATCACGTCTTTATTTCAATCTGTCTTTAAATTTAAATTTAAATTTAATATCGCTATCATTACTATTGTTGAAAATGTTGTCGTTTTTTTTCAGATCCTCATTGACAGCTATTTTCACAGCATTGCTTCATTGGGTTCATTGTTTTGGATTTGTAACCTCGTATGTGTTGATTAATAAAAAATATAAATATATATATATATATATATGTATATATATATAATATATATCTATAAATATATATGTATAAATAAATGAATACATGCTTTAAAAAAATGTTCTCGTAGACCGAGTTTCTAAACAGTTAAGTCAAATTAATGAGTTGCTAATACACCTTGAATATCACCAAATGCTTCTGCTATAAAGTTTCCTGATAATTTGAGGTCTGTCATTGCAATACAATCTCATTATCATTGTATATTCAGAGCACTGGACATATGTTATAATGATGACTTCACAAGATCCTAGAAGTTATAGTTAAATTTACTTATTAAATCACTAGCAATTTGGCTAGGCAAATCTAATAGGCTTATAAGTAATCTGTGACTATAAGAGATTGTCCAAGCTACGCTGATGAGTTGTATACATACACATATACATGTAAAGATATATGATTTAGTGTTGTATCGTATAAAAGTAGTGACACAAATTTTGAATGTAAATTTTCAATATCTTACATATCATTCTGTTTCTTAATTAAATCAAAGGGAGCTTATTATCACGTTATTTCATGTGAAAAAGAGAAGCTTAATTGGTTAGGGATCAAATATTTTCAGTTAATCTGCTCATTAAATTTTGCCAAAATGTATTATAATATTTAATCTTGTGATAAGAGTAAGTTTCTTTGTTTATTAGAAACTACGTTTTGTTAAAGCACGCAGTTTTTTTTTGTTGACTTTTTTCCTCCTCCTTCTTGAACGAAATAGCACAACAAAGAAACAACAAAAACTCGTGGGTTATATATATTACGGTTAGTGAGACCACGTCATTAGAGTTATGTCTAGACTGTATGTGTTATTGTAAGGGTTTTAATGTTGATAATAATTTCGACATCTCTATAGAATGTGTGGGCGATAACATTCTCGAAATTTTCTTTGATAAAGGCCTTAATAAATAACCCTTATTATCAACAGCAAGTTATCAAGCAACTTAGTCAGCATTTAACCTTAATTTGACTATATTTAATGTTTTAATAACATTGTCTTGGTAAACTATTAAATATAACTTTTGTTAAAATTTTTGCTCTAATTTTTTTATATGTAAATTAATCCCAACATAATGCATAGGCAAAGAAAGTAAAAGTGTTATTTAAAATCTGCATGTATATTTTATATCTCGTGATATAAAATTTAAACAAAGAAAACTTTATGTAACAATGTAAACGTTTCACTTTTCTGTTGTTTTCTTTTTTAAAAAAAAACCTTATTTTCTTTTACTATCTGTTAATATTTATAAGCTCTATAGAAACATAACATAATGTATGGGCGCTTTTTAAACAAAAGAGGTGAATATTTGAATTTTTGTTAACAGCCATGTGCGAGCATCTACCGAATCTTATTGTCTTATATAAGCCATTGTTTATGTTACTGAATGAAATCCATTGTTCTAGAAGGCTGTCCTGCTTTCACTTCCGTGACGTTGCTTATTAACAAATTTTTGAAGTTGTCACGTGATTTTATTAAAGACTAGGATCGAGTAGCTATAACTTAAGTAACCAATGAGAGTTTTTGTTTTGATATGAAGAAGATTAGTCATAGGCTGATAACAGCTCATTGAATGAAAAAACGTTTACACCATTTAAGGTTTATGTTATAGCGCATAGTATTTAAATTGTTCACAGAATGTGCCAACATGTGGCGGGGATACATTTTTAAAAAATTTTAAAATGGAGATACCATGTAATGAATCAACTGATGAGGTAAAATTGAATTTAACACGAACTATTTACACTGCACTTGTTGCGAATGCATCAGTTTACAAAATAAAAGATATCCTTAAGTTAGAAAATGTTGAAAAATTAGTAAATACATTGAAATTCAGATCACAATGGGAGGGAATTCGGCCATTTTTATTGTCCTATCCTTGCTTTTTTCAACTCACAGAGGAAAGTAGTATACCGATAATTAAGTCGATTGCTACTATTGAGTTTTGCAGGGATTTCGATGGTAAAAAAGGTTGTTCAAGAACCTTTTGTCCCAAGTTACATGTTTGTAGACATTACATTAAAGGTAAATGTACATTTGGCCCTCGATGTAAGAAGCCGCACCACTTCGAAGGAATCAATACAAGGGAGGTCCTACGTAAGCATTTTTTAGATTCACTTACTGACGATCATTTAAGAGAATTCTTATGTAGAAATGTACAACATTTACTTGAACAGGACACAATAAACTCCGAAGTACCAAAAAGTTTAGAAATATGTAAATATTACAATGTTGCTACTGGTTGTACGAGAGACTTTTGTCCATATATTCACGTTTGTCGATTCTATGCAGAGGAAGGAAACTGTAAGTTTGGGAGTCAATGCATCCGAAAACATGAAATAGATAACTACCATTCAAAAATACTAGTAAGCAGATATCAAATGGATAATTTAACTGAGCAACAAATCATGACTTATTTAAAAATCAAAGCAGAAAGAAGAGAAGACCAAATTCCTAATGAAAAATCACCCCCACCTTTACTTAGTTCAACAAATAGTCCCCTGACAATGGGTAATAACTTTCAACCAGCATTCTCATTACCTAACGCCCCACTTTTACAAGCTATGGCTAACAATAGCATGACTCCGAAGCTTTCTAATCACATCCCACCACCATTTGGAATATCCATGTTTGATGACAACTCTAGCCTAAAGTTCCCGCTCCCGAGTCAACCTGTGCGTGTCAACAAGCCCTCAAGACCACCTACAACTTTAAAAGAAAGTTTCTTTATTCAAAATCCAACGCCGCATAACACGTTTGTTACAACAATACCAAATTCAAATTTCAAGTCCAATTCATACAACACAAACATAGACATCATAAGCAAAAAAAATATTAGTGAAAATGACATTTATTCAATGAGACCATTTCAAGGGAAATTGAATAGATTTTCTAGCGAAAATATTTTAACGACTCATACTCAAAAACTAAACGGTTCTTCAAATCTCAATCCAACACAAGACTCATACATACAGCAAACACTGACTAATTCTTTCGATCAAAAGTTAAAATTAAATGGCATAACCGAAGATCTGGGACTGAACAACCTTTCTCCTCCCACCACTGTAACAGAACGTAACAATACTTTCAAAAAAAGCAAAAGTTTTGAACAATTTTCAACTTTATTCGAAAGAAATCATTCTCCCCCTGATGAACTATCTAGGAGTCTGTTTGAATCCAATACTTATTCCACATTTCCCAATACAATCCCTTCCGACAATTCATCTTTTTTCTCAAATCGTAGTTTATTTACACGGGCATCTTCAAGCGACATTTGCTCTCCGACTGGTTCTATGTCCAGTGTAAATGGGGGAAGTATCTCATTTGGACACCAAACTAAAGATTTCTCCTTACCTGCAAGAAATGATCTTATATTAAGGTATTATTCAGAAAAAAACAGCGAATCAGATATAATGCTACCGTATTATAAAACTCAATCTCTTCCTAACTTCAGTAAGCTAAATATAGATTTTAACGGACACTTTAACAATCATGAGGTTTTTAACTGTGGTCAAACTAACGAATGTACTTGTCGAAAAAAGAGGTTATGTATTTATTATTTGCGCAAGAAATGCAATGCAGAAAATTGTAAAATGATACACAGCGATGAAAAGTTTCTTTGGCAAATATATAGTATCCCTTTAAAAAGTATAAATAGAGAAAAAAACGAAAATTACGGTCCAGGAAACTGGATAAATGTTGGTAAAAATGAAAATTTGAAATTAGAATCAGACTATTGCTCTGTAGAAATAGAAAAATCAGAAATAAACTTTTTTGGCGAATCTGTAACGATAAAATTTGACGAAATGATTGGTTTAGGTAAATGTGAAATAAACACAAACTCCAAATCTTGTGATCTTTCGTCATGGTTACTGCAAGCGTCATCAGGTATGGTTTTATTTATTTATAATCATTATTTTCACTTTCATTGGTCATATGTTCCAAATATTTAATAAATCTAAAGAATTTATAAACGTCTATATAAATTATATAATATCAGTTAATATGAAATGCTTCGCTGAGCACATTCATTTTAAAAGAGTCATATGATTATATCTCATGCACTGTTTATAGTGGTAGCATTTTAAATAGACATTATTTTTAAAAACTATATTTAAAAATGAAAGTGAGAGTCATTATATAACGTTGATATATTTGGACAACAAAACAACAACTATCTACTATTTTTGACATGACAATGACGATAACTTAGCAATCTATAAGAAATTCCAAACAATTCCTACAGTTAAAAATAAAGGGGCTCGTCCACTATGTTTGAAAGGAGGTAAAATATGAAATGATAAATAAATAGCAATTATTTGGTTGCTGAAATAAATATTTAAATATATCAAAAATTTTATAATTACATTTATTCTAAAATTCTGTTTTTAAATACCTTTAGATCCTTTATTAAATGAAAATCCCACGGACTGATTTTGTGTAAATTTAGGCCTAGAAACTTTTGAATTTTAAACTTTTGAAGAGCCAACAAATAATTGAATATTGGCTACAGTAATAGCTGCTACTTTTTATCAGTAAAATATTTAAGATAAGAGAGTTGATAATAAATACCTGCATCCCAGACCCCCACAAAGAAATTAGAATAGATTTTTTTAATCGCATTTTATGTTGATAGGAAATAATTCGATACAATCTACGCAATGCTCAATTTTTATAGAAAATAATTCTACATATAACATTTTCTACATAGAAACATATTTTAACTTTATTTAATGCAATTTCAGGGAGAAGGGAAGTAAATCGTTTAAAACATCTATTAACTTATGTTTAAAAACTCTTGAAGTAAGTCTTAAAAAATAGTTCCAGAAAAATCAGAAAATCAGAAAAGTTTCAAGAAAATAAATTTGATGAAAAAAAAAAAACATGATTACCTGAAAATTTCTTGGTCACACATACATTGATATAGTACTTCCAGGTAAATATATCTTCCAGATAAGAACCTAATAATATTTTATTAAGGGGTATGATGTAAGAATTTTTTTATAAAAACGTTTATAAGGAGGTGGCATTCTGATTTTGAAGAAAACCTTTGAAAATTATTTTTCACGAAAGTTTATGAGCTCATTCAGGATCAAACTTGAAAAGAAATTAAGAAATTCGTACGAAAATGTGTATCATGGAAGATTTGTATCATGGAAGATGTGTATCATGGAATGCTTTTTAGGGCCAATGAAAATTTATAGACTTTGCAAAAAAAAATTTTTTTTTACTGTATAAGTCATTGCAACCATAACCTGATTTTTCTGTTTTTATATATTAGATTATCTCATATACTCCAATTTCTAAAACCCTCAAAGGAACCCCATACACTTGTTAAATGCAACAATTCCACCCTAACCCCATTAAGAAAAAAAGAAAAAGAAAAAAAAAAAAAAGAAATTTACTAAATTATTAATATTGACACAAAACTGCAACAGCACTAAACGTATTTTTAGTTAGTTACGATACATGATCATTATCCAATATTAAGATATTAAAATAACGTAAAATTGGATCATCAAGCAAGCTTTCGACATTCTATCCGAAAAGCACAGAAAAAAAGAAAGAAAAAAGAAAAATATTGTTATATTGATTTACCTTAAATCAATCTATCTTTTCAAAAGATAAAATATTTGAATATACTTACCTCATAATATAATTTGTGCACGAATAAATGATTAAATATAGATTGTACGTTAAACGAACGTTATTATATCTTTCATGCATATAACACCTGTGCTCTCTCTATTCTAGTAAGAGATGTAGCTAAGGTCAGGTACCTGCAAAAGATAAATAAATAACTTATAGCCGAGCCCCTCTGTCGACAAATATCTATTTTTGCTGCTATGACTTTGAAAAAAGTTAATTCAGTATCGTTCAAAAATTTTCCTTTCTTTTCATGGTTTGTTCAAAAGAAGTAAGTAATGGATTGTTGTTTTTCTTTTCATTATCAGTAGCAAAATAGTTTCATAAATTAGGTTCTGTTAGAATAATAGAGAAAATTTTTAAAAGTTTATGAAAGAATGAATAAGTAAAAAATAAATCTCTCACATCTATAGCTAAGGTATTTACTAACTTTACATGGAACTGCAATGTTTTCAATGACTTTTATAAAGTTTTTCCTGGAAGTTTGATTTTGACCGAGGTCAAGGTCACCTTTGCTTCCTTTTTTTGTAGAATATGTACGCTTTTTATATTAGGACTTGCTCACCTATACTCGCCATAACAGTCCCTTTATGCCCATAACATCTACCACTTCATTTCAATAATGATTTTTTCTATCATATGAATAACTCCTTTCTCAAAACCGATACTTCTTTCTTTTATACCGATTTTTGGTACAATTACATGTATGAATGTTACCTCTGAACAATTTGGCTCGCTATATTCGAGAATAAATAAATTAATTTATTGAAGCTTTAAGGGATATTGCAGTATATAATTTAGTAAATGTTTTAGTTGTGAATTATACCGAACCATACACAGTTTGACATTGGTTAAGTAGAAATTGCCTCCAGAAAATACATTATAGTTCCCAAATTTTCTTTCACCACCTTTCCTGCTTTAGTTATATTATTTTAGGGAAAGGAAGTAGGTGAATAATGAATACCATTTAAAATTTAAAAATCATTAAATATTTCTTAATCATTTTCATTTGCGCTCTTTGTTAAAAATATTTTTCAAGAATTGCTAGTCGCATTTCTTATTGTGAAAAGAATAGAGAAATAGAGAAGATAATTCAATTCGACATTATTCAAACTTTTCATATCTGATTCGAAGAATACAAGCCTTCTTGGTTGTAAACCCGCCTTGTATTCTAAAGGCAAAATACATTAATGTCACTGGAAGAAACTTTCGTGGCAAGAAAAACAACAAAATGTTTGTGCATTTCGGGGCAGAAACGTTCATGGTTAGAAGTTTCAAGACAATTCACAGGAATAATTTTTCTCAGATTGATAAATCTATTTTTTTATCTAATAAATCAAATGGAAAAAATATTAAAATTAATGTAGAAAACCATTAAAATAAATATTTCTAGGAAATGCACTTATGCGATTGTCTAAAAATGTGTTTTCACAGGAATAAATTTTCAGAAGATTGTGAAAGATTTTTCCCTCGATGACTTCTAACATGAAAACACTTTTAAGTTGAATCGATATTTTTCGTTTGATTTCACAATTGCATATCTATAATATGATAGAATCCTCTTATAATAATAATATTAACTAGTAATAAATCACGAGACATCTTATGTATTTAGTGAACGAAGGTCGCCGTTTATTGTCGGTGAATGCTTTTATTGTTCATTGTTTTATAAGTACATAAATAAAAATCGTATTACTAGAACAAACATTTCTTTGTAATCTCACTCTGATTCACTTTCTGATTCATCGGCTTTAAAATAGTTGAAATATTAATTTGATAAGAAAAAATGTATTAACTTTTCCACATGGTGAGATTTAAATCATTGTTAGCTTCATACATACATTTTAAGTATCTGTCATAGCGGTAAGGCCTACCATTGGAATTTGAAATCTCAGCCGTTGCCATGCTCACACCCCATTTACAAATTATGATAACCTCACAAAAAATGGTTGATTGATATTAGCTGCTCAGATTTTGAGAATTTTAAAAAGTTTTTGACATTTGTTAAACTTTTAAGCGAAGTTATAGATATTTCATGATTGTGATGTGTTCTATATTTTATTAATGACACGTGTTTTTCAAACCTAAAGTAGGCTTCTTTCTTTAGTTTCGTAATCTCAACCTAACAAAAAGTCATATTACGTTTGTATCTTTCACAAATATTTTGGAGATAGAATGAGTTAACCGCAAGTTTTATCTTTAAAACTTGAAAAGACGATCCTTTGCAATTATTTTATCAAATGCTAAAATATAAAAAAAGATATTTCTCAGTTTATAATATATGATTGTTATAGCAAGTATGGAATTTTGGGGCTTGGAAATCTAAAACAAAAAAACTCGTTGTGAGATCGTCATTTATAATTATGAAAATCAATGAATAAAAATATATTACATTTAGCACTAACTCCCAACAAAACTTACTGTATTCCGAAACTATATTTTATGCATTTATAATTCTCATTTCCCAAAATTTAACACTTAATTTATACCAAGGTTTTCCGCGTTCCCAAATATTTTTACATATTAAACTCTTTAATTTAGCACATTTAAGCCTCGAGTCCAGTGTGGCCTTAATGTTGTTATTGAAGAAATTTTTTTCTTCTATCTAAGTAGGTCGAACTTTTGAAGATTATATTGGTTAATAGATTAATAGAGATATAAAATTTATAGAAATTTTTATTTTTATAACTAAACGGTAAATTTAAAAATTTGTTTCAGACCATACTCTGTAATTTCCCTTTGTTGAACCAATTTTTTTTTATGTTAAATCCCTCTCTCAGAGTCGATATCCTTGCTAGCATTTCCATAGACCAAACTCGTGTGTAAGATGTGAGGAGTACACGATAAAGGTTGTTGTCATTTTTTGTTTTTAGCTATTGACTTAAAATCTTTATTTTATTTGGCTAAAAATATTTCTGTCCATAATAAAATCTATAATTTTCTGAGGCTAAAGAAAAACTTCTGGGTAGAATAAATGTTTTTAAAGCAAAAATTTAAGGTAAAAATTAAATCCCATGGCTCTAATTCGTGGGTAGGAGAACTATCACACATAGGCTCAATTTCGTTTAGAATTTCTGGAAAAGATAATTCTTTGTTTGAGGATAGCTTAATAAATCTAGATTCGGCAGCGCAGAACAATTGATATAAAATATTTGAAAGATAGTTAGATTATTTTTGGGCGTAAACGATATTATTATTTGGTTTGAGATACCATTGGTAAGTTTAGTTGTTGAGATTTAGATTAAAATCGAGATAGAGTTTACAAGTTATATGTTACCTTGTATTATTTTTTCCCGAACCGTTGTCTGATATTGAAACCTTTTCTTTATTGTTAATTTCATCGCTTGAAAATTTTGAGTCGAAAGGCGATCTCCCATAATTTGCATATGCATAAATGAGTATAAATGAAATAAAATTTCTTATTTAAGTTGTGATACGACCTTATACTCACCAGTTTTTAACGTCTTCAATTGTATGGAGCTATTCAAAAATTTTTTGTTGCTTTTTAAAAACGTAATCAAGTGATTTATCAATGAGACTTTTTTGTCAAAAATGAGATTTTTTTCTCAGCTAAAAGTCTTATTGCCGAATATTTTTTCTCAAAGACTTAATGTTTAAAGGTAGCATTCGGAACTATAATTTTAAAAGTTTCATTTCACACAACTTCCTCTACTTATCTCATTTTACAAATATTTGAAATTAATATCCAAAGTCCACTCGTCTATTACTGATTATGTTGTATTTCAATAAATATTAACGGCGGTAGGTTCCGTTTGGTAAGATATTATTTTGATGTAAATATAAAGAATCTTAGTAACCAACTGTAGTCTAAAATGACTCGCTATTGCATATTTGGTAGACTCCTTTGCCTCGATTAAAATGTAATTTAGCATAGAAAGTTACAGTATCTCAGATTCTCATCAAGTCGTACTTTGAGTCGATGACCAATCGTTTTGCTTTTATAAATTTTTTTTTACAACATAACTAGAGCAAGGGTGATACTTTACAACATAACTAGAGCACGGGTGATACTTTACAACATAACTAGAGCACGGATGATACTTTACAACATAACTAGAGGACGTGTGATACTTTACAACATAACTAGAGCACGGGTGATACTTTACAACATAACT
>JAUZNK010083976.1:0-12979 GCA_035046665.1 Euphysa ruthae | reverse complement strand
CCTAAATACCAGGCAGAACATGCATAGTCAAAATGAGGTTGAATCAGAGCATTGCATAAGGCACGCTTTAAGGCTGGTGTTAAGAAAGACTGTTTTTTATATAAAAATCTAAGTTTGGAGTTAATTTTATTTAAAACATAGTGACCCATTGTCTTTTCACTCAAAGTTTGATCAAATAAGTATCCTAGGGATTTTACTGAGGTATGTAGTTAATGGAGATGCCTCTATAAATTATATTCAAGGGATATGGCATTTTTTAGCTTTCATTTTAGAAGAAAAGAGGATACACTTGGTTTTTTCTTCTCCAAAGTGCACATAATGACAGAATGCGTGAAACATTTCGGGTGTGGAAATTTCACCGCTTCAGTTTATTTGTTTAAAGTTTTTGCAAAAAAAAAAAAAATGATAATAATAATAATAACTGAGGTATGTACCATTGATGAGAATGCAGAAAAGCAATCTCTAAAAGCAAAACCTTTTCAGAATTGTGGTAATAAAATAGAAAACATCTGCTTCCCCAAACTTTTATAGTTGCTTCATGTTGAACGAGGTGTTAGGTTTGTGTGACTTTTTGTTAAACCGATTCTGGAAAACGAAGTAGATAGGTTGTGTACAAAACTAATTTTGAATTTTTCGTCTACTAAAGGGCGTAATACACCTTTTGAGTTTAGCTGAAGCAAAGAGCATTAAATTGAGTGTTATGATTCATTATTTCCATGCTGTTTTTGTTGTACATGTAATATAGTTTCTTAACCTTATTCTTTTTTCCAGTTCTTTTTCCTTTTGCCTGAAATAGATTCAGATAGTTTAGTTTCGTGAAAAAATTTTATACTGAGCATTTATTGACTCAAAGAGTAAAAAAATATTAAGTTTTTTAATAAGACGCAAATTCTCCAGTACATACCCTCTAAATTCTCCAGTACATACCCTCTAAAAGCATTTTTCCTTTAAAACATAGCATTTTTCCTTTAAAACATAATAAATATTCCTGTTTTTATCTTAATCTGTCTTTTTGTTTAAAAACTTACAGTATACGTTCAAAAGCACAATTACTTAAATATAGAATAAGTTTGATGAAACAAATTCATAGCTCAAAAACATGAGACCGGATCATTGTTATTGTTCTGTCATTTTTGGATCTTCCTAAATCACATTCAAGGATTTTATATAGCCTTTTAAAAAATGTGTTCTAATCTTTTGGTTTTACATTTCTTAACAGCGAAGACATAACAAAAATAGCATTTATACAAAAACACTGTACACTTATCTCATAGTGGTTCAACCACTTTTGCTAGAACAATAATTTTTTAATGCTAGGACTACTTGATACCCAACCCCTTGTATTTTTATATCTTTAATCAAACAAATTTGTAGGAGAAAGGAAGAGCTGGTACTCAACGCATTCTAGGGAAAAAATGGTCGACCAGCAATGTCTTACGTAGAACAGTGGAGAAAAAACACACGTTTTGGAGAAACCGAAAAAAAGATATGGAGGTAGTGAGCAATGGAAGAATATAGTCAATAATGTCAGAGCAGTATGAAATTAACCACACTCTAAAGAAGTAAGCAATCAATTCGCAATTTAATTTATCCATTTGCCTCAAAGTAAGGCCTCAAGTGAATTATGTAAACTCTTACCTCGAGAGATTAAAAGCTATGCTGATAGTGCCCGAAGCATCCAAAAAATTTAATAGACTCCTGTCACATCTCTTAGCTAACTGTTCAAATTTATTTTTAAAATAATGATAATCAGTATTTTCAATAAATTTATGAAATTAAATACCTTTTATACATTTAATAAATTAATACATTTCTGGAAAGCTAAGTTTTTTTGAAAGTCATTAAAAGGCTTTGACATTTCTAGTCAAAACGAAGCAGTTTAGTCCTTTTAATCAATAATATTTCCGTAAGGTTATTGAATTAATTTTTATTCAAAATTAATATTGAAATCATTATCTTCAAATTAAACCTGAATAAAACTGTTTTGAGCTTTGTTTTTCATTTTATAAATCGAAAAAAAGTCTAAATTACTGATTGGATGGTTTGAAGAAGAAAATCGAATTGTAAAATAGAACGCACCAGTTGAAATTAACGCCACATTAAGCAATCTTCTGCTAAACATATTTTTGTAAATACTCCTGCAAAAACTGTTAAAAATTGTAGAATATTATCTTTTTATTAATAGCATCGGTTCATTAAGGGCATCTTTTTATTACAAATAGGAAAGTATTTTTTCGCCTGGTCATATTACTCATTAGTCTATGCCATCTTAAATTCCACATTGGTAATAACCCACAAATCTTATACATGCAGATCTCACTTTAAACAAAAAAAAAGCGTTCAAAATTATTTTTTCAAGCGTCTTAGATAAAAATGCTGCCGTGAAAATTAAAGTTCTACGAGGGATAGTTTACACGAAGGATAGTTTACACGAGTTTACGCAAAACAATGGTGAAACACTAATAAAAAAATTTAGCGATTAAATAAGTAAAAACACCATTTGGAAAATTATATGCCTCATAGAAATCAACAAAAAATCTAAATGAAAAAACCAAAACATTTTTTTCCAAATCTAGTGCTCAAAATTTTAACCAGAAAAATTTTTGAAAAAATCAGTTTCCAATGAACTTAAGACTTGTAAACAAAGGATTATTGCAGTTAGAAACAATTAAGTCAATTCAGAAAACGATGAATGTTTCGAGGTAGAGCTTTATTATTACTAAAATTTTTTATCGTTAAAAAGCTTGCATTTTATCAAATAGTATAGTCATTAAAAATAAATACAAGCTCCAAATTCCAAAATCTGCTACTTTGTAGAAGATAATAATATCTTAGCATCCAGCAAATCTTCCATTAATTTAGTTTTCAAGTCTGAACTCAACACATAATTGCTATAAAACGGTTCAGCAACATACTAATGTTAAAATAAAGCGTTAATATGATGTCAATTTTCTAACTCATGCCACGAATATACACAGTAATACTGTAAATTAATGATACTTACAGGATCAAAGGAGACTTACAGGATAAATATTTCGAAATATATCGAAATATTTCAGTTTTCGAAATTTAATTGAGATCTATGAGACAAGTTGAATTTTTTTAGTCCTGGCTTTGTGCATATATCGAAATTTTTTTCATAATTTTAAAGATTTCGCGTACATTAACTTTTCAATTTAATCTGCATACTTTTTCAATTTGAATGTTTTCTTTTTCAAATTTTATATAAAACTCATAACAACCCTAGCACATTAGAAAATATGAAAACATGAGACACTAATTAACCATTTTTTTTTTGTAAAACCTTAAGTTACACAACTTCTCGAGAAATTGGTTGAAAATTGTGTTGAATGCTTTAAAGAGAAATCACTCTGAAAGAGTTTTAAGATTTTGCAGACATGAATGACCAAATCCGTCATTTCTTTAAAAAAAAACCTGATACAAGGTTGTTCTGAAAAAAAAATGCCTGGATTGATGACGATTCTTCAAGTCAAATTTGAACAGAATTTTTCATTTCATTAATGTTTTATCAAATTCTTAAAAAATTACTGGTGGTGCATCGTGACATAGTCCCAAATACGTATTAGCATAAAATTTGTCATGTGTATGACAAGTTTGCCACTTGACAACCTTTTTTGCAGAAAAAGAAAAAAAAAATTTTCTTTCTTTTATTATTTCTTAAAAAAAGCCATTCAAATATTTTTTTCAGAAAAATTTTCTTTCTACCCACAGCAAAATTTGTGCTAAATAAAGATCGTTTATTTTTTTTCATTTTAATCAAAGAGCTAAAAAATTCCTAAAATTAGTTTCTAGAAACATAAAGTTCTCATAATTTGCTTAATAAAAGAAAGATTTATTTGAGGGTTCAAACAAGTCTACAAACAACTGTAGAACTTAATTAAAAGGAAAATAAACTGTAATCCAAAAATTCAATTAAAAAAGTTAACTCACCCCCTGAGAGTTGCAAGCAGCTGGACTGCATTACTGTGTGCTGGAGGATGTGAGAAACCAATAATACGAAATAATATAAAGTAATTAATAAAAATATAAATACTATAACAACATAAAATAAAGGATATCCAAATACAACAAGAATGATTTCCAGTGGCAGTTTCTAAATTTACATAAAAAAAAAAAAAAATTAAATGCTATTAAAAAACATGTTCTCAATCTTTGATTTTTGTGAATTTATATTAAATAAATTGTTCTTACCTTTTGAAACTTGTGGCTGGGAGTCAGATGCTCTACCAACTGACCTATCCTGGTATGTGTCCCAAAATAGTCCATAATTGAGCAAGTATGAGTAATCAAGTAAAAAGTTTTTTGAAAAATATTTATCATTTATTGAAGAGCAAAAGTGTTAATAAAAAATTTATTTTACAATATAATAATAATGTAATAATAATAGAATAATAATATAATAATAATAACAATAATGTTAATAAAAAAAACAATAATAATCTAGCTAGCATAAAAAAAAAAGCAAAAAGGTCTTATGATATGCGACAATAAGCGTAGCGATGATTCAAATGCATTACTTAAAAGAGAAACCTAATTTCTAAAATAAAAGATCGTTAATCAGCAGGTAGATTTTTGGCAAGTTTAAGGCGAGTTAGCCCCAGTAATAAACCACTGAAAGCTTTGTTAGTAGTAACAACAAACCTTTATCTTCACAAATGGAAAGTAAAGAACTTCTAAATTTAAACCCAAGAAAAAAATTAATGATACAAATGAGAAAAATCCTATTAAAAGATTGTTATTTCAGGAGACAGTCTTCTGAACAACATTGAAGTTGCTGAGAGTTTTAGCACCGAAGCTCAAGCAACTCTTCAGTCTTTCCCAGGTGCTTACCGAAATGACGTTTTTTACTATATAAATTAAATCTTCAATAAAGAGCAAATAAAGAATAAAGAAGATGTAAAAACAATTTCAAAATAAAATTATCGAATGTATTTATACTATAAAAGACCTTTTCAAATCTTTATCTAAGCTTGGAAAGTTAACTGAATTTTTAAACAAGTAAATAGACAATCTCTCTGCAATCTATGATAATATCGTTATTTCCACACATTCATTCAAAAGTTTGATTAAGACGTTGACTTATTTCAAACAGATGATGAAAAGTGCATCTTATTCTAATCAATAAGCCCCAAAGTTTTTAATTGAGACAATCTCTTGAAACTAAAATCAGTGATCATCATCATCTAATCACATGCCCATTCGCCTTCTAAAAATATTTCTTATCAGAATTTAAAGAAGTTTTCACTAGAGGCATTTTCCAAGTAGCTGTCTACCAAATCAACAAAGTGAATGCCAGTGTCTCTTAACTTGATATTTCTCAGTAAAACTAAGTTTTCACAGGGTTACAAAAAACCTATTTTAACTCAATTGGGAAATTAAGAAGAAATCGCCACACAAAAGGTTTAAAACAAAATGCCTACAAAATTGTGTTGCTCATTTCAATCGCAAAGAATCTTATTGTTTTGAAAAAGCAGCCTCTTTTAGACTACATTTGAAAATGCACAATCTTATCAAACAGATTGAATAAATGCTAATAATGCCTAATTATATATAATATCATATATATAATATATCATATCCTTTTACCTTTTGTTAACGGATAAATATCGGCATTAAAAAAAAACTAAAATTAACTTTTTGACCTTGATAAAGTTTTGAGGCTATGAATATCTAGGATCTTCTTAGCTCATCTAAACTTTAATGTTAAACGCCCACTATTCCCATCAAATAACTTTACACCCTTCCCACTAACCAACACCTAATAACTCCACAAGGTCACTCTTGGCTTCACTGTTAACAATCATCACTTTTTTCTGCTGCATTTACTTTCAAGTTTTCCCACAAATTCTTCCATAACCAAACTGCATCTATAACAATTCTTTATTCAAGCAGTCCATCAACTATTCTTCTGATGACTCTCATTGCTTGATCAATTAACTTCAACCGTCTTTATTAACTTATTTCTAGAGCACCATTCTTGCCCTAAAAACAACAATTTAACACTTGACTATCAATTCTTACTGTCTGCAGCATTATCGATTTCAATCTTTATAACAGTCTCCTCTACTTATTTTTACTAAGTCTATTCAAACCTAGTTTTAACTAACCTTTTATACAATTCTTCCAATTTAATTTCTTTTCCTCCTGTGAGCAAGCCAAGACTCACCTACAAACCCTGATACGATTTACTTATTTGCTTTGGTATCTAAAGTATTTCATTGTGTTGGTGTTCTCTTCTCAGCACACCTGCAGAGCTGCTCCTTTCTAACACATACTGCTGTACTAGCATGACTCTTAGCTTCTTAGTGAATATTTCTATCATTCTATTCTGTCCAAAGCCTCCTTTTGTATTACAACCTCACAATTCCACCGTTAGGTCTGCCTATGTCTAGCTGGCTCTATCGCCCACTTACAGGTATCATAAATGGGTTTAGAAAATAGCTAAGGTATTTTCAACATTATCATTATCACAATGAAAATCACTAAATTGTTTTGCTACATGTTCTTTCTTCAATTTCCAAATCCTCAAATATCGCAAACCAACAACCTTTACTGTGAAAAACACCTTTTTACAGCTATAGCTTTCACATTCTTCAATACTTTTTTCTCTGTCCTTGTAACAAGAAAATTCCTTATCTTATCTTAAAACCACCTCATTTAAACGCTAATAAATTACTCTGCCTTTCACTGAATGATGTGTTGCAAGCCACAATGTCTATTGTTGTTTCAAACTCGACTAAATTTTTTCTTTGCTCATGCCTGCTCTCAAAATCATAGTTTACATCTCTATCCACCGTATCAAAAACACAGCCAATAAAGTCAACTAAATTCTAAAAATATCACTAGTCATTAAAAATTATGCTTAAAATCTTGCAGATATTCAAAATTAGCCTTGCTTTCTGAGGTTCCTTCACCTGTAGAACAGTTATCGAAATATTACTTTGATATAATTCGATAAAATTTGGCATAGAAATTATTTAATGCTCCAAGAACACTCTGCTAAGTAATATTGTATTGCTAAAATATAACACTATCTATAGCATTACTGAATAAATTTTCGCAAGATTTTTTATTAAATATTGCTGTAAAATTGAGTAAAAATTACTAACCGAGAATCAAATTTCATTAAAAAGTAGTGTTTACAATCATAGTATAAAAAAATGTGTCGCACCCCAACCAACAACAAAAAAATCAGCAAACCAGAGGATAAACATAGCGGCTGTTTTATTAATTCATTTCTGCCATTTATACAATGTGGGATTGGTCGGCATTTTAAGAATAATAACAAGACATTAGCTTTCTGAAATGCAATGTATTACTGAGTTTATAACAGTTTATAGTGAATAGTCTTCTACTTTAGATTTCTAGTTCATTAAAAAAATTAGCAAAATATAATTTTGATGACAAACAATAAAACAGCTTGAGTTCTAAAAATGACATCTAAGCTAATTTGAAACTCACTGAAAATGTTTACTTTTCCAGAGTACAACGTAAATGTCAGTCTGTTATACAAAGCACTAAAAATCCTTTAAAAACTCAAGAAGCAAGACTACATTATTAAATTTTCTGTTTGCTTCAAAATAAAAATCTGATTTTTGATAGTTAATTAGATAAGTTTTTTTCCCCAACTTAATGTTACTTCTGAACATACTTTTACAACCTATTATTTTAAAATAGACGAATTTCCAACCATGTTATAAAATATTAGTACACAAAATTACCAATAATAGATTATTTCTTATTCGAAAAACCTACCTTTATTATTACCATTATAACCAATATGTAAAAAGAATTGCAAATAACTGAGATGAATAAACGTTGTTAATAAATTTACCGCAGAAAATGTCAAAAACCAGTTTAGTGTCTGACATGGAAAATTCACTTGGCTAAAGGATGTTCATTAGGCCTCGATGTCAAGTCTCCTCTCCATAGGAATACTTCTTGTGCTCCTTGTGAAAAGCTTAAGGGAAGCTTTTAATTCTTTAAAACCATCAGAATAGTGTCCACCGAAAAACTTAAAAAACAGTGACAATGAGGCTACAATTCCGCGATGAACAAAGATCAGGACCAAAACGTTGAATGCACCTTTCTAAATTCAGTCAAGGAGGTGATAGAAGAGGCTCTGGTCCAAATATGGCAGCAATACTCAATACATGATTGTATGATAGCCTTATAGATATAAAGTATACTCTAAGGAGGAAGAAACTCCTGTACCCAGACTAAAGATTCAACCTTTATGGCATTGATTTTGAACTCTATTTAAAAAGTTGTTTAAACAATAAAGAATGCTTTTTATTTCACCACGACAGCTTAAACGGTGTTCAAGTTATAAGAGATTGAAATTTTGGGGTATAGTTTAAAACAAGCCTTGTAATGACATCACAGTTACGTATGGTACATTTAGGACATAAAATTTACATCAATATATATTAAGAAAAATAGTTTTTTTAAATAATCTTTGGTAAGGTGTCTATGTCTTAATTATAAATCATGTACAGAATCGATAAGAACATCTATCACCATACCAAAAATTTTAAATGCTTTTGAAGAGACAGAGCGAAATATGATGTCCTGAATGTGCCATGTCATCAATAGGCTTGTTTCACACCAAAATCCAAAACTTCTTTACTGAAATAAAAAGGATTCTTGATTATTTTAAAAAATCTTTAAATAGAGACCAATAAGCCAAAATACCTTGGATTCCCTTTAAGAATGTTAGACCTAATAACATCGAATCTAAGTAAATTAGGTGAGTTCAGTACCATTAATCAGCACATATGGAAGTAAAGGTGCCCTAAAGCAGTTTATTCAAAGAAGCTTTGTTTTTGAAGCATTGACTGAAAATAAGAATTTTCTACCCCATTTAATAACAAGTGCAAAGATCATCTTCATAACCAGCTGCCATTTCAAACTTATCAAAAGCATTGTTTGTCTTCTCTAAAGATGAGTACAAAGCAGTATCATCCGCATATATAGCAAGCTTACAAAGAAACTACCAGGCAAACCAGTAACGAAAATTAGAAAAGGAGTAGGATCACCAGATTTTACAGAGTAGCAGTTGAAAAAGTAGCCACCGAGGACCATCTTTGATTCTCTGCCTGACAAGCATAGATATATATTTTTTTAATATTGCGAAACCACATAAGATCACTAAATGAAAATTCTTGTATTTACTTAAACTTTACATCATTGGTTTCCATTGTTCATTTTTTTTATATTAAGCCTCCTAAACGCCTGGTACTATGATAAAAATAGCTACAGTATTGAACGATTAACTCCCATAGGTTTCAAAAAAAATAAATAAATGGGAAAATAAAAATCTTTGCCTTTAAAAAAATAGTTGGACCCAAACCACCAAACAAGAACAGGTGACTGCTTCAGTGGTGATTTCGGCTCCTGCAAAATTACAAAAAATATTCATTCAAAACATCACAAGGAAACTAACATTTCTATTTTTTTAAGCATAAAATTAAAACACGTCTCGAGGATACGGTCATTATCAAAATACAAAAACAATAACATTTTCAAAACTTTTTTTTAACACTGTCAAATGATTTAGGTTTGCCTCCTAACCATATTAGTAAATTTTTCATAAAGGTGCTTTAAAGAAAAGGCGAAATGGACACATTAACTCAATGCTATGTTGTAATAGGTCAATATCATACAAAATGCGATAGAAAACATTCTTGAACAATTTAGCAGAAATTCGTCATTTTTCACAAAATTTGGCCAAAAAATGTTAACAGCAAAATAGTTACAATCTAATCATTTTTCAAAAAAATATAAATGTAGGGGTAAAATTTATTGAACCTAAAATCTAAGGAAAAGAATTGGAAATACTGACATATTTCTAGAGCTTGTATTATCATGACTTGGTTAAATCTGTAACAAAAATTCCAAAATTACCAGTTCAACACAAACACAACATCCAAATCTCAAATAACCTTTAACTAAAATTTGATTTTTGAATATAAAACCTAGTCGTTGAATATAAAAACTAGTCATTTAATCTAAAAAGTTAATAAAGGATTGAAATAAAACATCTAGAAAAAGATTATTATTATTATTTTTTTTTTTTAATAAAGAAGTTTTAATAAATGTATATTATATAATAAATTTAATATATAATAAATCTGATCTGAAAATTTTTTTAAAAATCAGTCCAACAGAACATTCTTTATCATTGTGGCTACTAATATGAAATTCTCTCCATTGATTAACAATAAATTGCTTCTATATTTATATTTCCATATTTATATAAAACCATTCCAAACAATTCAGTCTTTTATTAGCAGATCTCTACTTGCAATATACTGAGGAGAGGGGACTTCACTTTACTGATCACCTGGTAGTTACTTCTCCCATGAAAACGATGGTTGCTGATCAGCTGTTTCTTTTGCCACATTAAAACCCAAACCTAATACCCTCTTTTCACGAGTTATTGTAAAAGCTGTGTCATATTGCTCTTCCAGCTTATCATTGAATTTCTCCTCTTTTTTTTGACTAAATGCAAGAGAAGAGAATTTCTTTTTTTCTTTTGCTTCAATGTTTTTAGATTTATAACCACCAAGTAAGCGAAGAAACTTGTCTTTTCGCTCATCAGTACCAAGACTTACTTCTCCCCATTGACCAGAATAAGGTTCAGCCTAAAAATTAAGATTAAAATGTAGCCACTTCCACAACAATTATAAAAGAATCCATTTTATTCTAAAATGTAAAAAACAAAGGATAAAAAGTAATACCTTAAAACCATTTTAAGTATTTATCATTATTTTGTATAAATAACATAACCAAAAATGGAAAAGTAAATCTTAAAAAATGTCGGTGAAGGAATGCATGAACAAAATCTTACTCTTGAACAAGTTCATAATTTTGTTTTTGATTCAGACTCTGACCTTTCTTCACTTAGTGAGTCAAGTTCAGATAACGAAGACTCCATAATTAAATCTGAGTCAGAAAAAGTTATTGAGGAATGTGTATCAGGTTTGCCTAATGTTAATGATATTGAAGACCCCACTTCTCATCAAAAACCAAAACCCATTCTACAAAATGAAACTGCACACAAAAAGAAAAAAAAAACTAGTTCTTTTGAAAATGTTGTATGGGAGGATGACCCTCCAGTAAAGAATCGGTTCACTGGAGAATAAAATGTTTGCAATGCAATAATTCCCGATAGGAATATTTTTAATACATTTTTACAGAAAAATTATGTTTCTATATTGCAGAATAATCAAATCTATATTTTAAACAATCAACTACGGGCAAAATATACCCAAAATCTTCTAGAATTTCTTCTTACATGAATAAGGATAAGCCCTTTTCTTTCGCGATATTCGATTGTACGTAGTTTGTATACTTTATTGGGGTATTGTTGTGGTATCGAAAGTTCATATGTTTGAATAAACTTTAAGAGGCAACAGGAAATAAAATCATTTTTTCTGAAAACATAATGCATCTGATTGAAAAGTTTCTAAGTTTTACTGATAACAGTTTTTTAGGCAATAAATAAAAAAAAAATATATGCTAAGATAAAGTTTTTTCCATAATTACTTTGCTAACTGTTGGATATCGCTGCTGATGATCAGACAGGATATTTTTGTTGACGAATCTCTTTTACTACAGAAAGGATGCCAAAGTTCTATAGTGTATACAAACTAAGCAAGCTGGATTTGGGATAAAATCATGATTTATCTTGCACTTATTCTGGTTACGTATGGAACTAAGGCATATACACTGGCGCAAACGTATTATGAAAGTATGAATACCATGCTACAGATATTATAATGGACCTAACCAAAGGTTTACTCGATATAGGACAGTGTATTCATTTAGGTAAATGGCATTAATCCATGGAAGTCAGTGATGATTTTACAAAACATTACAGATCTTATTGGTGCTATAACGTGTGATCGCTTACCGATACAGCCAGTTGTTGATGCCTATAATAAAAAATTACCGTAGTGATTAGATTATGACATCATATGCATGCGAGAGCAAACGCGTAAAAAAATGGTGTAAGTTTTGGATGCATCTTCTCAATATTTGCGTCTTTAATGCTTATTTAGTGTATCTTTTGAAAGGAGGCAAATAAAAAGCCCTACAGTTCCAAATCAAACTAATGGAAGATGTCATAGGGTTTTATGGTGTTGATAATGAAACATGTTCTCAAGGTAACAGTGAAATCCCAATACATCTAGTTGAGTGACATTTTCTTTCTAAAGTTCCAGCTATGGAATCAAAAGCCAAAGCTAAAAAAGATTTGCTGTTTGCGCAAAAAAGTAGTTTGAGAAAAGATACCACATATTGGTATGCAAAATGTGAGGTTGGACTGTGTCCTACTTCTTGTTCTGAGCAATATCACACAGTGAAAATGCATTAAATTGTTGGTAACTCTTACTTAAAACTTGATTAATGTTCCTTGGTCTAAATTTTTGTTTTACATGCCTAAAACCCATTCAAATAGTACAATACAGGCAGTCAAAAATGTTTTCATATAAATTCAATTTGCAGTTAATTTTCTGTACCGCCTCAAACAAAAAACCTGACGTCTAAAGGGTTAACTGACTTTATTTTAATTATAAAAACATTTTCATACTTGATTTTCTTCAGTTTTTTTTCTCTCTTTTGTATCCACTTCTACAACATCAACGGATTTTTTCTTTTTTTTCTTCTTGTAGCCCTCCAATTCTTCAGTAACTGTTTCCTTTTCATTCCTTTTATCTCGCTTCTTTTTTTTCTTCCCTTCATCAAATGCACTTTTGTCATCTTGCTGCTTCTTTCTTTTGTGTGTCTTTTTTTCACTATCATGCACATCTAAACCATTTTCTTCATTGTTTGATTTATCGTTTTGATGTTTCTTCTTTTTTTTCTTTTTTTCTATGGAATTTGTATGTTCGGATTCACTCATTTGATTATATTGTAGAACTCTAAAGCATATTAAAACAAAATATTAAATTAT